>UCOM01000810.1:0-60465 GCA_900474385.1 Ormyrus pomaceus | reverse complement strand
AATTCTCAAGAACGCACTCGCTTAGCATAAACGGCGCGCTCGGGTTTTATCTCTCGCGAGCAATTGATCACGTGCGAAGTTACAACCGCGCTCCATCTTTCTCTTTCGACCTTTTCAAATTGAAAAAAAAGCTCGCGCGACGGTCAAGTCTTTTCGGCCGTTCGGTAGCACAGCCGGGATGTACAAACGCGAGACTTTGAATTTCGATTGTGCTCGACGAGCGCGGAGAACGGCACGCGATCTAGATCGCTTCCAATCCTCGACGAATCCGCGGCAGATAAGGCTTTGCGCGACTCGAACTGCGCGCGCGCACGCACGATCTCGCGAGAGCTTTTTCCCACTTTTTTTTTTGGACTTCGTCTAAAAATAGTCGCACGCGCCGCCACGGAAATTTAAATTTTTACCCGCGGCAATGCAGCGGTCGGGGAGCTTTTTTCCGGCGTATCTTCTGCTTTGTGATTAAGTATTTTTAGGCGAGGTTTATTTATACGTGCTTGGGAATGAACGTAACTTGTATAATAACTTTGCGTTGTGCAATATTGTCCGATTTTAGTTTCGCGCGCGCCGGTTTCGTTTTCTGTGATTTTAAGTGCAGGCCGCTTTGTAGCGAGACGTTTAGTAAAGCTTTTACGTCGCTCCGTCATGGATAATTTAATTATTTAAACGCGAAACTTTGCATCTGATATAATGTTTGATCCGACGGCTCGGATTATGACTTTCCCATTGAAAGTTTTTTTTTCATTTTACAAAGTGTCAATCATCAGATGGAAAAAGTGCTAGAGATCTAAAGTTTTTCTCACTGCCGCACTGAAATTGAACATGCCAAGTATAATATCGACGGTATTTAGATCAACTCGGGAACAATTCGAAGCAAGGAGCGGCCCACCGAAACCAGGCCGTAAATCAGCTGTTGCTGCCGCCAAAGGTGTGGAATCAACGGTGCACGAAAATCTGATTTCGGTGAAAACTAAACGAGCGACTTATATTCTTTCGAGTCAACTTATGTAAGCGCACAAATTGCTTTCGTTCGCCTCGAGATGTTTGCCGCGATGTTTGCGACATTACAAGAGCTTGAAAGTTCGGACGAAAGTTTCAAATGAAAAACAAACGATTGTCTAATCTCCTCGGACGCGAAAACACACAATAACGTAACGAACAATTTATAGATACATTATTATTTGCCTTCGTTTCGATCGATAATTTACAAATATCCGCCGAGGTCGCTCGATAGATAGAAAAGACGGAGCTACGCACTCGAACCTTTTTTATTTAAATCTGAATACCTTATCAGTTTCCGTCTACTTCGTGGTTTCGCTTTGATTCGACTGAAGCTTCCGACGCTCTTTGTCACAGTCATGCCAAGTGAAAAGGATGTGAAAGTACTTCCTCTTCGGGTAAAACGGACTTTTATTTCATAATTTTTATCGCGCGCCGTTTTGTGAATGCTAATGGAATGTCAACGATTTAAATTTATATATCTAAAAAAGGTTACGAAAAGTGCATTTAAAAAATTTAGCTATTTTTTTAGTTTGAAATTTCGATCAACACGAATGCATTTACGTTTTAAAACGGCACGTGATTCATGGCACGTTTCCTGGTGTCGCTCATTTCCTAAGGAAGACTCCTTATTTAAGCAGAATTCAAATTCACCTTTTCGTCATAATGACACAGATGCCTACTCACAAGAAAAATAACACTAAACTGCTTAATTTTCACTATTTGTAAAATTTTATAATTTAATTCGTACCTACCGATCATCGAGGTGTAAAATTTGAGCGTTTCATCTTCTAGAATGAAAGAAACGCCAAGTTGCAGCGTTTTACGGCCTTTTAAAATTACATTGTACTGACAAGTTAATTCACTTATCAGAACTATTTTCTTTAGCTCGCACGTTCGTCAGATCTGAAAGAGTGGTCTTGTATTACGTGCGATGTACTTTTATTACGAAATAATTATAGTTCCGTCCTACTAATTTTCTCCTTTTAATAGCATTAAAATAATCATAGAGTAATTATAGATTAAAGCCAATTAATGTCCTACCTTTTAGAGAAAACTTATAGTAGTGACAACATTGTCCATATACACTTCTCTTTGTAATAATGTATAGAATAATTTAAGTCTTCACCGTCCAATTTTTTATGGACCATCCAGTCGGCATCTAAAAAAAAGCTCCATCAGATCCAAAGCTGCGCCCGCAATGCAGCTCGAACGCGAAAAAGCTCGCTCTCGCATCTACGCGTCGCTCCAGAATCTCGGTTAGAAAACACGAGCATCGACGCAGCCGCGTCAAAAACAATGAGAAAGAGGCGCGCGCGCACTCGGCAATAAAATCGGATTAAAGAGCTATTTGCCCGCGGCCTCGGGGCCTGAAAATCTCGGCGCGTCGCCGCGCGCGAACACGCGCACGCACGCCA
This sequence comes from Ormyrus pomaceus, assembly GCA_900474385.1. Lineage (NCBI taxonomy): Eukaryota > Metazoa > Arthropoda > Insecta > Hymenoptera > Ormyridae > Ormyrus > Ormyrus pomaceus. The sequence continues at coordinate 58,051 of UCOM01000810.1, read as the reverse complement.
TCGGGCGCGCGCAAATATTTCCGCGCTCTTTCGCGCGAAACGCGCGCAACATCCGCGGCGCGTTCTCGCCTATTATCGGCGCGCGGCGCATCCAAGGCCTCGAAAGTTATCGACGAGCTCTTTGACTGTTTATTTACTTACGGTCCGATTAAAATTGAAAGATCGCGGAGGAAGGCCGCGGCGCGCTCGAGTTGCATAATCGTGCGAGTCCGCGTAGATGTGCGTTCGCACGCGGGAGAGAATAATATTCTCCCTCCCCGACGGGCGGCCCGGAAAATTTACGGAGAGGCTTTTTTTTCGGGATTTCGACAGAGAGCCGTTTAGAGGCTCTTGGAGCGGCCCACGGCACTTTTCCGATTTATGGCCCGCGCAGTTTTGCGTTCATTGCAAAGGTTGCGGTATGGCCGATTTTTTTTTGGGCTGCTCTGGGCAGAGCGCAGGATTCGGGGTTCAAAGAGTATGTGCTTATTAAAATTTTTAGCTCGCCGCTGCAGTTTGCGAAAATGCGAATTTTTTAAATTGTTAAATATAAATGATAAATGTTATTTTTAAATTGAGTATATTTTTAATTGATGCACCGCGTATAAAAGAGTTGTTAGAATAATTTATAGTATTTGTTTATCGAAGAGGTTTCGTAAAGCTTATCTCGATCGATTTATATTTTTCTTTTTCTCGACGCCAAGTGTACAAACAATCTGTTACAAGTGGATTCGATAGATAATACATAAAATGTGTTTTAAATTTTACACAGTATATTCCTCGTATTTACATTAAATTAAACTTACACATTCCTGTGTCATTACTGCCGCATTATAAAGCTAATATAATTTTGCTTTTTATCGGTAAACACCGTAATGAGTATGAAACGCAGTAAAACAAAGTATTCCTAGTAGAAACTAAACTATCACCTTTTTCAATCAGATAGCTTAAACCGATATCGAAAATTCAAATGCGGCAATCTCCTAAACTATCTAACCCCAAAATAACGAATGCAGCGTGTGCAGGGTCAACCGAAATTTCTAATTCCTCGTCTCAAGCACTCATCTCCAATTCCAATCGAACGCCTAGTAAATAGCAACAGAGACCCGAAACCAATGGCGGAACAATGCATAATCCCGAAGGAAGTCGCAGAAGTCGCCTCGCGCCGCCTCTGGACGCACTACGACGCGGCGTAACTTTCTCCTCTTATCTCGTCTGGCTCGCAAATTCAGCGTGTGTAAAGAGTCGTCGTCGTCGTCGTCGTCGTCTGTGGCAGTTCTTATATTTTTTTTTTTATCGCCGCTCGTCGAACGGCAGACGATTCTTTTTTATCGGGCGCCTTGACTCATTCACGGGCGCGCTATAATTAGCGAATCCTCCCCTCCACCGCGGCGCCTCAGCTGATTATCATCGCGCCGCGGAGAGTATATATATATATGTATGCGCTCTCGTTCGTCGCGCGTCTGCGCAAACAGGCCGATTTTCGGCGCGAGAGCGATAATTCGCCTCTCGAGCAATTTTTTTCGACGATGTGCAGCGCGGATTTGCACCTCGTCAGGTGGAGCGGAGAGCAGCCGCGAGTCACGCAGACTCGAGCTGATAACCGGCGAGGCGTTCGCCTTTGGCGAGGCCTCTGCTTTTTTCCGTTTAGGCGGCACGCTCGCGGAGAGCTGGAATTTTTTACGATGCTGCTGCGATCGGAAAGCGATATAGCTTGCAGGAGGAAGCCAACTCGAATATTGTTCTGTACAAGTTAATTGTCCCGAGTTTTGTTTCTGAAATTCCTGAGATTTTCTGTTTATCTCGAGTGGGTAGTTTCAAAACAACGCCGCGCCGCGATAGACGCGTCGATTCGACGGGCTTAATTTATAGATTAAGAAAATAAAAAATTGAATTTTTTCAACTTTTATTATGACCGGCGAAGATTCTGCCTCGACGAGATTTATTGCATTAATAAGGATGCGTTATTGTCAAGAGGAGCTTGCGCCATCCATCGAAATGCTCCACGATTACATCTAAAATGTGCGTTGCGCGGTTTTGCGTAAGAAAATTTGTGAAAAATTATTTATTCTTCGCAGATGTCCATATAATTTACCTGCTTTAAAAATAAACAGAATGTGCCTTCGATGTGTGCTTTAGATTTGTTTTGCTTTCTTTATCAACGTATGAGCACGAGGCACTTCAGTCAATGTTTACATGCGATTTTTGTAGAATATAAAAAATTTTAATTGTCCTACATGCTTATATTAAGAGGTGTATTTTTTTCGCGAAACACGAGGCAAGAATAAATATATATATCTTTTGCCTATTTTTCTATAGAGTACAGCGAATCGAGATTAAGGCTTTTTATTCCGCGGAATGGTTACGTTGTGATTGTTTTGGAACACGGCTGTAAAGCGATAAGATATATTTTTGCGACTAACGTTTGCTCTCGGCCTCTTAAGATTTAGAATAAAAGGTATATAATTTTTGGCGATTTGACGATGTGAGTAATGTATAACACGCTGCAATCTCATCTTTTCGGTGTCATAAACTTTACGCCTCTCAGCGAGAAATAAAGCATTTCATTCTCGCCAATGAATCATAAAATAAATCACGACGCGAATAACCGTAAAACAAACCAAAATTACTGTCGCTGGCTAAAAAGGCGGCGGGCTCGAAAATAAAAGTGAATTCAAGTACCGATCATTTCCTTTCTCTCTTAGACCCGTAAATTGGGTTTCCTCGATCTTAGAATGTCGGCTTACACACTGCGTGTTCACCTTTGTTTTACTTTTGCGAGCGACCCTTGCACTTTATTTTCTACAACGTCGCATTAAATTTTTTCGCCAAGTGCACGTTTGCGGAAAAACTGTTTAATTACTTTAATTACTTTGCTGCATTATACATTTCTCGTTCGTTTTCCGTATTTCTATCGGAAAATGAATGTAGTTTTGTTCAAGTTAAGTGCTTCGATAATTATTCAAGTTTCTGAACATGCATATCGCGTAGTTTTCGTTGTCTACGAACTTTAACAGCGTCCTTTAACTTTAAAGAAAGGCGAGCGAAAAACAACTGACTTTGTGAAAAAAAGAAAAATGCGTCGAGCCGTAAATTCTGTTGAATCAGTTAAATGAAGAGCGCAGCGCCACAATGGTGTGCGAATTGAAATTCCCAGGCATTTTCTCGCCTCTCTTCCTTTTCCACGCGCAGCGCGCGGACGACTCGACCTTTGCTTCTCAGCGGTGCGCACTCCCGGCTTCCTCTTCTCTCTCTCTCTCTCTCCCTTTCTTTCTTGTCTATTTCTCCGCGGGTCTCGCCTGCATATACCACCAGACCCCGGAGAGAAAAAGCGCTCGCTCGCTCGCGCGCGCGGCCTGCGCATAATGCGGAATATCGCACTTGCACCTTTCTCACAAGTCTCTCTCTCTCTCTCTCTCTCTCTCTCTCTCTCTCGCCAATGCCACCACATCCCCCTTTCCTTTTCCTCTCCCTTTCACTCGAGCGAATCGGAGAGGGAAAAGAAAGGAAACGGAGCTCCGCGCCGCGCGCCGGACAAAGACACACACTCCTCGACTCGTACTCGCGGCGTGCACGCACACTTTAAAAGCCGCTAGAGCGGCTATTGCGAATCCGGTTTGCCGCGGATCTATAACCATTAAGCGGGAGAGAAAGAGAGAGAGAGAGAGAGAGGAAAGCACGGGAGTAGCGGCGGGATTTATGCGGCGAGCGTAGGGGGATATATGGGCGAAAAGAAAGGTCGTAAGGAAGGTGGGAATCCTGGATGGGTGTATATATACCGGTCGCGTCCTCGCTTCTACTCCTCCTTCTCCTCCTCCTCCTCCCGGCTTCTTTCTTTCTCTCTTTCTTTCTTTCGGCCGGTCGGGAGGCCTGAAAGTGCTGGCGGGTTTCCTCCGGTCTTTCTCTCTCTCTCTCTCGCTTCGCCGCGGGAATATATACGCAAGTATAATGCGAATGTAGGCTGGCAGCGAGTGCCGAAGGTCAGCGATGCGATTCAGACGAACCGGATGACTTGTTTTATGGTGCGCGCATTTCTTCCTTCGACTTTTAATTCGCGAGAGAGAGAGAGAGAGAGAGAGCCGCCCCGGACGATCGGCCATCCTGCGGCACGGATGAGGAGAGGAGAATGTTGCCGCAATCGAGCTTCTGACCTCGCGATTTTCTCGACGCTTTATACGGTAGCTTTCTTGAATATGTGCACGAATTCTATGTCGGTTTGAAGTTTTCGAACGGCTTTTTTAGAGATTTTTTTAATCTTTATTTATTTACGCGACATTTTGTCTTTTAAATTTTAGACAAATTTTGTTTTTAGCCAAGATATTCATAATCATCCGTTAAATTACGTCGAGGTTTTTTTCAGGAAATGATGCAGCAGGATTTTTGGGACTCCTCAAAAATCTTCGGCAAATCCGTACAAGATTCCGAGACACAATGCAACATTCAGCATCCCAGTCAAGGATTCCTTGATCGTCACCAGACGTTTCAAGGTGACTCGAAACAAATTTTTTCGTGTCGCCGATCGGCTTCTTTTTTAGCGAAACAATAAAGCCCAAGACGCCCGCTCGATCAAGAAAGTTTACGGGATATTATATACTTATTTTTATACGTCCGCGCGGAGAGCGTCCGAAAATTGCGACAGGCACCGCCGACACTTTTATGCACTCGCCGAGAGAGGCTATTTCGGTTCGCTCTCCGCGGTGACTTCATCCATCCGTCGCGTTTTCGCGACTTGCAAAAAAGCGCTTCGCACTTTTGTCCTAATGCGCTTCTGCGAAGCCTCTCTCTCCTCTCTCTCCTCGCAGCCCCTTTCTATAATTCTCGCCCGGTGGACGCGACAATATGTAGTCACCGTCCGAGAGAGTCGCTCTTTAATCGCCAGCCAGCCTTTCCGAGAAACGAGAGAGCCACGTCGAGTGCATTAATTATCGGCTGTGCTTTTTGCAAAATGCGTACTGCCGCGGACAAAGCGAGAATTATGGATCAAGGACGAGTCGGGGGGACCCCCGGCACAAAAAGGGCCCCAGCCCGTGAATGACGACGATCTCGCGCGGCATCCCATTTCTTTTGTGCCTCCGCCTTCGTCGTTTTTGTTATGTAGCCTCCTCTCCACTTTCACTCTCGGCCGACCTCCACCTACGTCGTCTGCTCGGCCGATCTGCACTCTCGCCTTCTTTTTTTTTCTTCTCAGCCGGATTTCCTTTCGAAGACGATCGAGCTTCGCCGAGACGTTGATTTCGCGCGAACTTTCGGGGGGGAAGGGCCGAGGTTTGGGTACGATAAAGGCTGGGTTTGATTAACGCATTGGAAAGGCGCCGCGAGAGTGACGTAACGGAAAGAAATTTTTCGTGCGGCGAAAGTATAATGAAAGCGCTCGCTCTTTAAAATTTAGTGGACGCGCCGCTTCTGCTTGCGGGTACGGCCATCAGGTTTCTTCTTATCGCGCGAGATCCGCGCTCGATACACGCTCTTCGGCAGAAAATTTTAAGGCCGCACGGGTTCTAGTCAGCATTACAAAGCAATCCAATAATATAGATTGAAAGCCGCAGCGTTAATTAAAAAACCTGTTAAGGCTTGACGGCGATTTTTAAAGCGCCCGGTTAAGTCGCTCATTAAAAATTCATTGCGCAACAACTAATGAAAAAAAAAAAAAAAAAAGAAAACGATCGCTTGTCCGTTTAATTATTTGCAAAAAGCGGCGCGGCGTCTAATTTCCTGTTACGTCCCGTGTCGCCGTAAAATTCCGGCAATGCATCTCGTTTTCGGGCCCCGTATACGAAAATATACAACGCAGCGCATAATAATAACACGGTGATGGTTCCTTCTCTCTTCTAGGGAACTTCCTGCCCCGGTGGGCGCACGATAATTATGATAAATACAGCGGCGATAATAACGATTGCGAGCTGCTAAAAATAGAGCCGGGGCGGCCCCAGGTATACGCACCACGCGCGTTATATGTGTATCGGGGCGATATTCGCTCCTTATATTACACGACTTGGCGCTGCCGATCCTTTGTGCTTCAAGGTCCGCCGGCAGAGAAATTTCTCACGCTGACTCTCTTTACCTTCTCGCTCCGCGTTTTTCTTTCTCTTCCTCTCTTTCGCTCGGAGAGCCCTTGACTTTTTTGCACCGAGCCGAGCTCCTATCCTTTTCTTTCTCTCCCCCCTACTCCATCTCCCTCCGCGAGGCGATCTGTTTCGCTTCCTTTCTTTCGCGTTAATTCGCATTCTCGCTCTCTCGCCGCGCTCTTTATCGGTGAAAGAGATCAAATTCATTAACGAGCGTTACTCCTTTTTTATTATATACTCTTATTCGGACTTTTTCTCCGGGCTTCCTGAGCTCTGCGTGTGTTTTATAGGACTTAACGCTTCTGGTTACCAATTGTGTACTTCGCTTTGGGATCTGATTTAACGCGGTTGAACTTGCGTTAACTGCTCGTGACTGTTAAATATTTATTAACATTGCGTTATTTGAACCTTATGTGCTTGTAAGTTTTTTTTTATGCTGCATGCGTGTTAAAAATAAATACAATGATATGTATATTTTAATTTAACGGAATCGGAAGAAAATTATTTGAAATTATAAAGCCTTATAAAAGAAATGTTTAAAACGTTAAAGAAACTGATTCACATCGCAAATTGCAGATTAAGAGTTACGATTGAAGAACGCTTTCATACGCGAGGATGCTCACATAACAAAAAAAAAAAAAAAAAAAAAAATCACCCATCATTCAGAAAAAAGTTACGCAATTGCCCTCGTTGCGCGGTAAGAGCACCTCAGAAAACTCTCATCAAACACACTCGAGCAGCCGAAAGCAAGGACTCTAGTCCCATCTTGGCCGGGCACCTCGAATATCGCTCCATCCGAGTCCATCCGAAACCCAGACGACCGGCAACGCTCGGCTGTGAGGCCGAACGCGTATAAAAGTGCGCGGCGCCGGCGAAATATCCGCGACGCGCAATTGCGCAAGTCCGCGAGCGGCGCAAAACGCTCCTTTTTAACGCGCGCGCGCGCGCCTATTGTCTTCGCCGACTGGGCGCTCTCGGCTTTTAAGAGCGAGCGGAGCGCGAAAACGGACGGTCGAGGCGGGGGAGCTCGCTTTTTGTTACTGATTAGGAACGAATTTCAAGGTTAACGGGGTGAATTTGACTTTCATTTATTGATGGTCGAAATGGACAATTTAATGCTATATTATGTAAAGAATGGGGTGAAGAGCACTTGAATAGATCTAAAAATCCAAAATTGATGATAATTTTTTGAGAGTTTCCGTTAAACAGTGTTTCTCCCGCTAATTCGTCAAAAGCTAAGAGACATAAGCAACTACTCTTACAACAGTAATCCAAGCCATCTCTCGAGAAATTTAATAATTTCTTTTCGCCAGATTTACTTTTCACTCAAGCCGGTGTGCGAAACAACCTTTAAACGAGGGAGAGAGAGCGCGAAGGAGGTTACGTACGTTCGCGCGCCATTTCACGCTCGTAAAATTCTTCCCCGGTGCTTTCGGCGAGCTTGCGAAACTGGTATATACGATAATGCGGCAGCTGTGCTTTGTCTTTTTCTCCCCTCCCTCCCTCCGTCTCCCCCCGACGTGCGCCGCACAGAGATTAATGAGCGATATTCGTAAGTGAATTTTCTTTCTTTTTTCTATTGGTTCTCGCCGTATAACGAGTTATTATTAGACCCCGGCATTCTTCTTACGTAGGGAATAGTAAATAGCCGCGCCGAGATAAGATTCGAGTTTATAGTTCCGGATTCTTTGCCAATCAGAATTCGCGAACGGCCAGATTAAAGTCTATTGCTATCTGGCGGCTGCTTAATGAGCTGAGAATTATTTTATTTCTTCTGGGTCTCCTCGCTTTTTTTTCTCCTAAGCGCCGCGTGTGCACTTATACGTCATAAAACAGCAAAAGCGGTTGAAATTTCGAAAATTTTAAAGGCTCGTAATTTATGCCTTTGGTATATAAGGAGGCAAAAAATTTTCCGAGCTCGACGCTTATAAAGCGAATATAAGTTTTATCGAAGTGCGTTCGCGGCGTTGTAAGCCCCGTCAAAGTGAACAGGCATAAAAGGTGAATGATGTGGCTTCGAGGAAAATCTTATTGCGCCGTAGAAAGGCGACGCTTTCCGGAAAATAGAGACGTCGTTCGCGCGCGGAGCGTCATGCCGCGAGAATGAATATTTCCCGCTTCTGTTGTGTACCTCTCTTTTTCCGCCTCTATCCTCCTCCTTACTTCGCCTAAACGCTGTATTCTTTATTGTGCTCCTTGCCTTTTTACTTTGCTCGGAGAGAAAAAGCTTTGTACAACTCCGAAGAAGATTTGCGACTTGAAAGCTTTTATTCAGGAAGAAGACACGCTTAAATTATGTAATTCTTGACTTACTGGATTCGAGGTAAATTTAGTCATTAGCTGATGTGACAAGCTTTGTGCTTTGCAGAACCTTCTTCTTTACGATTCATTCAATTGTTGCACGACTTTAAATTTACTTTTTCGCAATGCTAAAAAGCTTCTGCAAATTAAGTGGCATTACAAAACGACAACGTTTGCACTTAAATAAAGTACATTATCTTTTATCGACGCGTATCAGCCCTTAAAGCTGGTCACTAAAAATCGCTTCCGCGCGCACTCAAACGATATGTCCATAATTAAATTTCGAGCGAAGAATCACAACAGAACGTAATCCCCCTCCTCCTCCGGCGCAAAGAGCCCCGGCAGCCTCGCGTAGGCGACTCAGTTCTCGATCCCCGAGCTTGCCTCGCGCGCGCGCAATTAATATCAATCTGCGGAACGAACCGGCGGCTTGGCCTTTCCAGCTCTCTTCTCGGAAAAGAGCTTAGCCTGACCCCTAAACGGGATCGCCTGTTGCGCGCTTGCGCTCTCCTAGTCCAGTTTTCCAGAGAGCGCGATGCACACAGCCTGGATTCCGTCGCCTCCTCCGGCGGGAGGGGGGAGCGGCGAGGGGCTGAGAGAGGAGAGAGAGAGAGAGAGAGAGAGAGCTTTGCCGATGTCTGGGATTTCTTGTTTTTCCGTCGTCGCCGCGAGACGCACTCCGAGAGAGATGAAGTATTATCATTAGGGTTAACAAGCTGTTTTGCGGTACTTCGACCGGCCAGCTTTCTAGAAATAGATTAAGGTCGCGCGCTCGTGCGAATTAGGGCTAGAAAATAGTGCGTTTAATGGCACTTGTTCGATCTTCGGCTCGAGATGCGTCGCTCGGCTAGACAGCTTTTACTGACTGCGCCGCGGCTCTAAACGCTAGTTTTTACTTTGTTCGGAATTTGAAGAGAAGCTTTATTCAATATTGTTATCCATTAAATATAATTTATTGACTTTAGATATTTACTTGCGAATTCTTAAATCAAATAATTTTTCAAAACATCGTCTTTTTTCGTCGCTAAATTAGCATACCATAAAGACAGCATAAACAGAGCGACATTAAATAAGGAAAAAAAAACATCTTTCTTCCTACACGTGGTACTATAAGAGCGGCGAAAATCACGCCGCTCCCGACGAAAACAACAAAGCTCTCTCGCGGTTCTCTAGAAAAGGGAGGAGAGCATGACTGGCTCGTTCTTCCGCGACGTAATTTGTTTACGCGCACATGCACCCGCGGTGCGGTAATCAAAAGCGGCAACTGCTGCTGCTCTTCCGAGTCAAAAAATATCGAGTCGCCTAGCGGGTGACGATCTTTCGCCTTCCGCGACTTTTTTTTTGCCGCGGCCAGAGGCCGCGCGCCGCAGCAGCCTCTTCTCGGAGGCTGTGCGGCCGCTTCATTTTAATTCCATTGAAGGCGCGTGCGCGCCGAAGCTCGATAAGTCGAGCCTTGGGATTAGCCGCGCCTTATCGCGAATAATTGTGCGCGCAGCGCGCGGCGCGGCTTATCTTCCGAAGAAATTTTGCGCTCTTTCTTTCCGAACGGGCGAGTGGCCGAGTGTATAGATATTTATTGTTGCCGATGACGCATTATTGTTTCATTGCTTTTGTCTACGAGTATAGAATGGACTTTTTTAGCGGAAGAGGCTTCTTATTGTGGAACTGACTCACAGGGGAGAGAGATCTCTGTTCATGGTTGTTTGAGCGAAGACAAAACCTTTTGGGTACAATGAAAAAAAGTTAATATAAGGTTATAAATAGGCCTTGTATTACATAATAAAAATTTCAATAAACCTGTCAGTTTTTGAAATTACAGAGAAAATTCGAAAGTTTGCCGGCCAATAACACAATAGGCAGAGTTTTCTAGAATTTTTGACGTTCAGGCAAAAACTGCCGGCGATCCTCTCGAAGCTCGAGCCTCCATTAAACTCCCGCGCTTGAAAGCGCTTCAATTTCGCCGCAAGCTTACGCAACGCGAGAGCCGTAGCTCATTATTCCCCTCGGTGGGGGTCGGCTGGATATATTTTTCGGTCCGAAAGTCGCGCTCCACCCAATATTCCGCTCGTCCTGCCTCTCTCTGCGGCAACGACGCATATCCGCATGTATATATGCGGGCCGGGAAAGAGAGCAGCTCTCGGCGCGATTAGCCGACTACACTCTCGTTCGCCTCGCGCAGCCTCATCGCGATTATTGCGTAACAGGCCGTTTTACGTTCTCGCTCTCTCTCTCGCTCCGGCAAAGCGCTGCAGTCTCAAGGTCTCTCTCCTCTCGGAGCGTTATTGTTTGCACGACGAGTTAGCGGACGAGCTATCGCAGGACAGGGACGTAGCTACGAAGGGACTTTCTATGTGGGATGTGAATGCTAGCGCCGAATTTATCTATGCGACGAGGGGCGGAGAGGATTTCGGCAATGAGAAGAGGGCGCTTTTTGGTTTGGAAGTTTTGTTGTTCTTTATATTGGAGTTGCTTGTTATTTTGTGGTGGTAATTAAATTTTAATGTTGATTAAAGAAAATTTTCAACACGAATTTTTTCATATCTTCTGTTTTTAATTTGAAGCCATTAACTTAATGTTTTCGAAAACTAGAATTAAAATAGCGTCATTAAAAATTAAAAATATAAGATAGTTTACTGTATGTTGCTCCACTTTTTAATCTGTTTGCTCGACTGTATTACACTACTTTTTTGACTTTTCGTTCTCAAGGCGAAAAAATTGTCAGGTGTATGTAGGACTTATCTTTCTACAACAAGCGTTTCAAAATGTTTAAATTGGCGTAGTTTCACCTTGCAGGTTATCTGCAAAAGGAAAAACTACTCGATTTTTATCAGTTAAAAAAAACAAAATTACAATGGAGAAGGTTTCTTTGATAATGGCGATAATAAGCCTGGGTTGCCTCGCTCCGCGAGAATCGCTCGTTCTGTCCCGCGGCTAAACCGATCGAATCGGGGAACAATATTCAATTGAATATTGAAATCTTGCAGGTGGCTTAGAGGCTCGTGAATGCCTTAGTGACACAGTTATTAGAATTTGAAAAATATAACTCTGATGGCTTAGTGAGATTTTAGCTTCGTATAATACTTTCATTTATTCAAAATTTGCTAAGTTATTTGAATTATGCATGCGATTTCAAAATATTTAAGCTGTTTACGTTCAAGTACAAGTATTTTTTTACATTTTAGTTAAGTATTCGAGAGCCAATTCTCTGCACATCAAACAATTTTGACGAGAACCTAAAAGATACGAAAAATCCATCAGCGCAACAATTTCAATTAGTATCATCATCTCCGCGTTTCCTTTTCTTTCTCCGCTCCTCTCGACACGTGACGCGGCTCTCTCTCGTTCGGGTGTGTTGCGATCGAGGCCCGCGCGCGCGCGCGGCAGATCGACGAAGAGATGCGCCTCGAGACCTCGGGTGCTTGAATCGCTCGCGGAGAGGCTCGATATTTATTTATAAACCTCGGCTCGCCTGGTGAGCAATGAACTCGATCCACTTTCGCGACGTCGCTAAATTCGTCTGCCAATAGTAACAAACCCGCCCGAGAAAAGCAAAAGCACATCTCGCGTCCGCGACGCGCGCAAAGGACGACGACGCGCGAGAAGGTGAGAGTGCGATTTTTGGCCCACCGCGGCGACGGCCGCCGTGACGTCGATCGCCGCGTTACGTTATAGAGCCGGGCTTTTATTTGTTGTCTCGCTCCCTGTTTTCGAGCGGGCGAATCGAGCTTTAATTGGCCCGAGCCTCGATGAAAGGCAGAGTTTTTTTTTTTTTGCTGAAATTTAATGGGCCGATGTAAAAGTCGTTCGCCGAGTAAGTCGTTTATGCCAGGTAAGAAAAAATTCACAAACGCACTGACGCATTTGAAAGGTCGTTAAAGACAGCCTCGTCCACCGATTAAAAACAAAGCTCCTTTCCTACACATTCCGCCTCTCAGCCGCGAGAAGAATGCGACGCGGAACATCTGTCGGAGAGCTGCGCTCTCCCCTCGCAGGCGATCCATCGAACGAAAACGCCGATTGGGAAAGCCTCTCCTCTCCTCTCTCGCGGCGGCGGGCCATTCAGTCTCGTCGTCGTCGCGGCGGTGTCGCAGGCACACGCGTGGGAAGCTCCGCGCTCCATTGTGGGCGGCGGCGGCACGCACATAATATACGCCGATAAGGCCTTATCGCGTGAAAGCACGCTCTGGCCTAGTTTGCCGCTCTCGCGCGCAGCCTCCTCTCTGTGTGTGCGTACGTGACTCTCTGCGTATGCAATGGGAGCGATGCGCCCGGGGGTGGGGGCAACGAGAGGTTGACACATATTTCGAGTGAGAGAGAGAGAGAGAGAGAGAGAGCAAGAGCGCACAGAGAGGCAGTCAAGCTTTTTAGACGCATGAATGGAAGAGAGAGAGAAAGAGAGCTTGCGCCGCTGGAGGGGAGGTCGGTTTTCCGACGAACAGGTGGTTTTCGGGAAAGGAATGGGGGCTGAGAGCATCGGAAATATTTGTTTGTCGAGTTCGGCGGTTGGCTAAGGAATGGTCTCGTTTAAAGCGTGGTATCTTTCTTCTTTAGTTTTTTTTTTTTTTTTTTTTAAGGAGCGTTAAATTCTTGCGCAAGTTAGATACAAGCTTGGTTTCATAAATTGATTTTATCATTTCACACTTCAGGCCAGAGATTATTTTTCTATGATTTCATGCTTCTCAATGTAGCTTGGAAAATATTAATAGAAATATAATGTGCAGCACCGCTGTACTTGTAAAATTACATCTGGTTTTGATACTCGGCTTCTCTCCAGTGATTCATTATCCAATAACATCAAAATACAACGCCAATTGTATTAAAGCTCGATTGATGAATCTAGGCGCATTAAGCATAATAACAAATTATTTAATCGGCAATAACTTATCGACGATCAACCGTAAACGCTAATTAGAATAAACAAACAAGCAGAGACAATAAAACCTGGTACTGCAATTCATATCAATTAATCAGCTAGAAAGAGAGAGAGAGAGAGAGAGACCGACTCAGAATGCCATCGGTAGCGATAAACTTTCGTGTAACCCAGTTAGGCATCGTACTTCGATTAGAGGGAAGGGAAAAAAGAATGTGTTCAATTCGAGCGAGATACAGACGCTCATTGTATACTTATTAGACTACATACCTAAGATGGAGAGAGAGAGAGAGAGAGAGTGAAGTCATGCGGACGAGAGAGGCCTTATCGCCTGGGACACGTATTGCGACCCTATTACGTTCGAGATTACGAAGAGCAGCGTGGCTGCACTTGATTTTCTCTCCACCTCGCCGAGATAGTAACGTCACTCAGCGCGCCGCGCTGCTTCTTTTTTTTTTTCTCTTTCACGCGTCAATTTGTCCATCGCGGCTGCCTCGCGATCTTTATTTAGAGCCGAGCGAAATTTCGCCTTCTTTTTTTCTGCGCGGTTCAATCGAGCGCGCAAACGGCCATTTAGTTCGAGCCAACGAGTGGGATTAATTTTTGATTGAATAATTTATATTGATCGATGGCGCTTTGAAACATTATCGCGTCAGCCTCGTAATTAGTTGAATTTAGTCGCGATGCCCAACGAACGCTCTAATTCAGACTCTGGCATTCCGGGCGGAATGAATATCAAAATCTGAATCGCACCGACTCGAAGAAAAAAAAAAGAAGGAAGGTGAGCATTATATTGTCACCGCGCGGAAAGCGGCAAAACAGAACAATAAATATCACAGTTTTTCCACGTTATTAGCATAGCATTTGCATTGTCTTCGGGATCGCGCGGCGCTAATTATTTAAATGGAAGAAAAATAGCTCGAGCCGCGATCGAGGAGGAGCGGTGAAAAAGAAAAAAAAGAAACGTAGGCGGAGTGTATTATATACGCCGCGAGTGAAAAAAGAAGAAAAAAAGCAACGCTCGGGGCTCGGTGAGCAGCGCCTCTCCGTACGCCGCGCCGTTCGGTCGCGGTGCGCGCGGTGACGCGATCGCGCTGTTGGGAATTAGCATTTCTCCTATTTTATGCGCTTCATACGTATGGATTTATTCGGCACGAATAAACGCGCGCGCGCGCGCGGGGGGATTTGTGAAACAAATACCGTTTTAGTCTCATTAAAAATGAGAAAAGCCGATCTCGCAGCGACGATAACGCGAGAATATATATGCGCCGCCGCGCGAGGATATATTGTAATTACCTCGGCTGGAATTGTTGGCGCGTAAATGCGCGCGGGGGATCGAAAATGAACGAATGTCGAGGCTCGCCGATAAATTACATTTGACGAAACAATCGCAGGCTCCGATGGACGAAAAAGCCGGGGATTTCTGGATGCGAGAGAAAGAGAGATGTACGGTAAAAAATGAACGAGGGAACGACAGTTCCGAGAACGCTGCAGAATCAGCATAAACGCGGCAGAAGGAAAAAATTTAATATAAGAAAATAGCGAAAGGTTAGGTAACTCCCGGCGGCGGAAAATATTTCTGGAGAACCGTGTAAAAGTGCCGCAGAAGAGGCAATCTCGCGGGTATTTGCATAAAAGGAAAATAAAGTAATAGCGGCTTTATTAAGTGCACTCGGAATGAAGTTGTTCGCAATATAATCCAAGCTTTTTAAAGAAAATTTCCTGATGCCGCCAATGTGCAGCCGATGAATCACGCACCGCGTCTCTTTTACGCTTTAAACCCCTTACAAATAATGCTCAAACCAGTTTGCAAATTCAATGGATCGAGCCATATCCTCAAAAGTCTACACCGCACAAAATTCAACTATTCGCGAACGACCATTATATTTTCAAACGGCATTTCGACCGATCCCCTTATACAAGCGTATATAATACGGCACACTGGTTTCTATTTTTAAAACAGCAGCGCGGACAGACAGGCCACCTTACGTCAACTCGGGCCTCGCGATCGGCGAACAAAAAAAAAAAAAAAAAAACCCCATAAGCCCGCGCGCGTAGTACCTGAAAAAGGACACAGGCGCGTGCATTTTCGGCCTGCGTGCATTTGCATGGCGCGCGCGGAGTGCGTGTACCTACGCACTCTCCGCGCGCGCGTCACGATTTTCGAGAGCAAGCGCGGGACGCGTTCGTGTGTGCATCGTTCGCCGAGCGAGCGAGAAGCGTCCGTGTGGCTCTGTGTGCGGGAGATTGCGAAATTGGGTCGTCAGAAATTGAGCGTCAGTCTCTCCACGAATACCAAGAGGTCTCTCTTTCTCTATCTCTCCTCGCTCTCTTTCTCTCTTTCTCTTTCTGCCGCCGCTGCTCATCGGCGTCGCTGCTCTTTTTCGCCGTCTTTCTCTCGCTTTTTATTTTTGTTTTTTATCGTGTTTGTTGTAAATGTTTGCTTGTTACGTTCGCTTGTTTGAAATGTCGGAAATGTTGCGACGCGATAATAAACATTTTTTTATTGTACAAAGTAAAATAAATATTAACGTTTAAATTTGCAATTTTCAACGGTGTCTTAATTAATCCAGCAAGATGCATTACAAATTTCATTTTCAAAGCCCATTTAATTGATAAAGAGTATAAAAAATTAAAATAAAAATCAGATAAATCATTATCTCGCGGCTGAAATAACACTTCTCTCTCTCAAGTCCAACATTTCTTCAGAAAAAAAGCGCCCGACAACCGGCGGAACGACGGTCCGGGCAGGTTGTCGTTATAAGTCTCCGCGATCGCTCATGTCGAATTTCAACACAGAAATTAAGCCACCGCGGCTCGCGTCGGTTATAAAAAAAGGCCGCGAGATCCAATTCTCCTGCGAGAGCGCTTTTACACGGTGCTCGCGATGCATATCTCTCTCTGCCGCCTTCTCCTTATCTTTATCGGGCTTTTCGCGCCCGTCGAAGTAGGCGCCGTCCCCGCCGCCGGCAGCGTCTTGGGCAATATCTGCACTCGGCTCTTTTGTCATCCCGATCGCGGTTATTATCGACGACTTGACCGATGATGGATGCGTTTTCAATATGAACGTCGATCGTTGATTTAGATGACGATTTTTTTTTTTTTTTTTTCTTGGAGATGTCGGATTGAATGGAAGAAAGGCGCTTAACTGCATCGGGGATCGGAGATTTTGATTTTATTTTATTGTACTTTAAATTGATTGTAAATGTTGATATAGCTATTGGACTATCGGGAGGCTAATTTTGGATTATTTAATTTATATGTTAGGTATATGAAGATAGAATCGTTTAAATTTATGATAATACTCCGAGTTATTAAGAAAGTTTAAGTTGCCGAATTTGGAAGGCAGTGTATTTAATAATAACTCAAAAAAAATGTAGGAAATTTATGAAAACAGCTTATTAAAACATTAAATACTATGTTAATTATATAATCAAAATTATTTAAAAAAGCACTTTCCACGGTGCCCGCGTAAAACTAAAATACAACCACTCTTTCAATAACCCATTATTCCCCGCGACCAATCCGCCAATCTTCCCAAAAGAATCTCCGAGCTTTCGCGGCTGCAGTAAAATGTCGAAAATTCGTAAATCGTCCCCTCTCGGTCCGAGTCGAGCGAAAGAAACAACCGCGAATACAAGCGTTATCCGCGCTTGCATAAGCGCCCAGACGCGTCTACACGCGTGCGTGCATGTATCGCGCGACATTGTTGCTAAGCACACGCTGCGAAGCACGAGGCGCGCTTGTTAGCCTGTCGTTTTTCGATTTGACGCCCGGCTATCGCCGCTTTTGGCCGGATCAGGTTTGGGAGGCTCGACTATATAGAAAAGGTACTTTTGTCAAAGATTAATAAAGAAGAGAGTTTTTTTTTTAATTGGGTGATGGCGTTTATTAATACCGTGATTATTTTTAGTGATACGTTGTTCCAGGCTTCGCTTAAACTATCGGGTTTAATCTAAGATCTACCGCGTTCTTTATCGCTTTATCTACCGAGAGCTTTTACGGCGCGCTGCTTGGTTACCGAACGCCGGAATATTTCGCATAACTCCAATGAATAAAGTTGTAAGAAAAGCCCGCTTTTAAGCGCGCGCGAATCCAATTAACTTCTCCAGAAAGAAATTCCACGCGGCGCGCTAACAATATATTTCATTGAAAGAGCTTACAGCTAGAACGTCACCACGTCGAGCGAGCGAGAGACGTCACGCTCAAAATCAAAACGCGAAATTGCAATTTTTCGCGCCTCTCGCCGCGCGCAGCTGTCGCGCAACTCCTGGTGTTTCCACCCGGATTCTCGATATTCCTCCCACGACTCTCGGATGCATCACCGCGCTCCTTGCGAAATCCCGGTTCGTGTCCTGCGTGCCGGAGAACACTCGTCCGCTTTATACGACACGTAAAAGCTCGCCTCCGAGAGGCGCGCGCGACGTGTTTATTGTTTACGCGGCGGTGGTCCAAGGGTAAAAGACCGGGATTTTTTGACGTTCGATTCGCTCTCGGCGCGGGATGTACGATGGCGGCGAGCCAAAGCGGGGGCCCACCCTTGTGCCTCGCCGCGCGCGACGGCGGACGCGCGATTATTCATTTTAAAAGGTTGCAGCCGCGGATTTAAACGTTTGATTAAACGACGCGGACGATGCTTTTGCTTATGAATTGCGTCGGGGCAAATTAATTTTGACGAATTGCGGTGTGATTGATGGTGCCGCTGCTGTTTGTTGATTCGCCGAGCTTTTTTCAAAACGTTTCGGAAAACGTTTCGGAGCTATGCGGTAATTACCTTTAATTAGGTTGATTAGCGTCAAAAGTGCAGACTAATTTTTAGGTAGATAATGTGAAAATTTGAGCAATTGGAAAATTAAAGTTATCGAAATAAGTATGCAGTCTACGGCAATAAATGCATGTTAGGACTATTATTTTTATTTTTAACTTGACCGTGCAACAATGTCGAACATTATCTTACACTTACTTATGCAAGTGCGATAATTTTTTTTGCATTTACTGTCATTTTCTTTTTAAGCTTCCTTATCGCTATATACACAATGTATTATACAAAAGTGGCTTATTTATTCGCCAATATATATAGTAATAAAAGTAAATCGCCAGATTTCGTACTCAAACGTTAGAAGCCCGCGCTGCATGTCATCATTAAAAGAGCATCATCTATCCAAGCTCACCTAAAAATATTCTCCGCGAGCCATCGCGTGTCCTAATTCAGAAAACATGAAAGACGTTTTCTTCTCTTTCCAATTATCTCGGCAATTCGCAGCTCGATGCCCATAAGCGCGCGCTCATATCGACCTAGCCGCGGCATAAAGGCTCCCGTTGTACTCGTTCATATATAACGATCGTCGCCCGGAGAAGCTCGCTACCAAGCCCCGCTCGCGCGACTCTGGATGATGACTCCAGCGGAGCGCGACGGCTCGCGCTTTTCGCGGAATTTTCGCGCGCATTTCCCGCGCGCTCGCGGCATTAAAAATAGAAGAGCGAGCGAGAGAGAGAGAGAGAGAAAAAAACTGTTACGAAGGCGACTCTCGCACGCGAAGACCTTGAGCGGCTGCTACTCGCGCAAACTCTATCCGCGCTCTGCCTCGCGAGTGAGAAAAAAAAATACGCACGCACACACCGAGAGAAAAGGAAAAATAGGAGAGAGAGAGAAAAGGAGGAGGACCAGCTGTGCCGCAGCGACAAAATCGCCGTTAAACGTAGCCTCGGCCAACTTAGAGCCTCCTCTTAGCTGGCCTGCCATAAAGAGTCGCCGCGCGAGAGTAGCCATCAGCGGAATCGCGCGAATTCCGAGCGCCGACGAAAGCGAACCGAGAGCGAGTCCTGCAAAGCGCATTCTGATTGTTTCCAGCGTTACGTCACCCCGCACGCCTCTTCGTAAAGTCTCTCGGCTTTGATGTACGTGCTTTTTTTCTGTTTTTTTTTTTTTTTTACGGAGACCGGCAAAAAATTACTTAATATACCGATTTTTTTGCCGAACGAGAACATTTTATAGACAAAGACCTGGCTGGGTTTTGTTCGAGTGGGTGCTGGGCTGCTTTTTACTAATTTTTACTAATGTAATATCGAGCGTTCGGTTATTTTTGTAACTGTTTACCTTTATTGGTGAAAGTATTAATTAAGTATACGATACTTTAGCCAGCAAATTATGCATTGAATTTAATAAAAGACTGTCGTCGATAGTACTCTCATATTTATGAAACGAGTATAAGTCTGCTTCCCCGTAAATCAGCCCACAAACAAAATCAATACCAAACGGCCAAAAATGGCATTCCAAAGCCGCGCTAATCAAGGCACATCCATCTCCCCCCCGGCAAAAGCCGGCAGCGGCCGAGAGAACCATATAGCATACGAAAACAAAAAGTCCGCCGGAGCCGGAGGCTGGGATGACAGCCGAGAAAAAGAGAAGCACGCGAAGACGTCTTCCCGTCTGCGGTGCGCCGCTTCACCTTCGCGCTTACATAACCGCCGGCCGCCGATGAAATTACACGCACGTACGCTAATTTCGCCCGCGCGGCTCTCCTCTCCGCGGCCGGCGGCGCTTGCTTTTCCTTCCTGAAATTCCGGGCGCGCCGAACGCCCCCCCGATTGGGGGGGGGAGGGGGGGCAGCAGCTCCGTGAATCACAAAAAGGTGATCGGATCGATCTGCGCGGCCGGCAGGAAAGCGGAGAACGATATCGAGCTTGAATTGTTCGGATTGTGTTGGATGGAATTTTTTCGGATAGTTTCTGCGGCTGATAAACAAGATTGGGAAGCCTTATGCGGATGGGTTTTGATTAATTGGACTGAAGGTAAAAGGTGGAGAGAAGATAAACTGATGATGGTTTCGAAATTAATAGGAATTTAAAATGATTGCGACACGTTGTTTTGATATAATTTCATAAAATAGTACACCTAACAATCTTCGAAAATTTGATGCAATCGAGCTTCAATGACTATATAAAAGTATTTTATAATCCAAAAAAAATTATTGTTGATCGTCTTTAAATTAGAGTTAAAAACTTTGTTTAAATATAAGCAATCAATCTTACTCGAGAAGAGACGAACAAAAAAACAAAGTGCTTCAGCTGCAAAGCCGGGAATTGCATAAATAATTAGCATCCCAATACCAGAAAGCGCTTCCCATTACCCTATGAAAGTCGTATCAGGCATCTTCCTCCTTTTTCATGCAAAGTTATGATTGATTCCGCTGACGTAATCCCCGATTCTCGTTCGCAGCGCGGCTCTCATGCCGAATCGTTATTTAAGTGTGAAAAAAAGAGAAGCTCTCCTCTCCAAAAAGTACCTGGGCGAGAGTGTTCCTGTGTATAGGCCTTTCTTTTACGCGCTGCTCTGTCTGCCTCTACGCTTCTCAAGGCCGTCTTAGAGCGAAGAGAGGCGCGGGAGAGCGGCCGAAAAAAACTCCCCAACACAGGATCACACTCTCGGGACTTTTCGCCCGATTCGATAACCCATTTTTCAGCGAACCATAAATATATACATCGCCGGCCGCTCGTAAAGCAGAGAAATCTTCTGCGAAACGGGAGAAAATGGATGGAGAGCTGCAGCGGCGACGGTCTCCCCCTCTCTCTCTCTCTCCTGATCCGTTTTCGTGCTTCTTCGGAACGGCTCCTCATTAATTACTCCGGCCCGTGTAAAAGGCGCGCGCTTTTGGGCTTCGTTTTTAGGATGCGCGAAAAGCTTTATATTACGCTGAATTCCGACTATTTCTCCCGGATTATCCCGCGTTATTAAGGACTTTTTGCAAATGAAACGCTGCTACCGCGGGACGCCTTCGGACCGATTTGTCAAGGCGTTTTCAGCCTCTTTTTTTTCCAACAATAGACTTATTAATCACCGCTTTTTGTGCACTTCTCCAAGCATTCACTGCGAACGATATTATCGCTGTAACTCAGCATTTCATTAAAAGCTACAAATCTCGAAAAAAAAAAAAAAAAAAAAAACAGCCAGGCCCCCAAAAACTAATCTCGTAGCAATAAAGAAGCCTTGTGAAACATTAGAAAGCAAAAAGGAGCGAAGCGAGCGCGTGGAGGCACATCTCCTACTCATCGTTGCTCAAACCCTCTCTCCCTCTCTCTCTCCCTTTCTCCCGGCAGTACGTGACATTAATTCATCGATTACGCTCCTCGCGAAGGTCGTTCCCCCGTATTAAGTTTCGACGAAAAAAAAGGCCGAGAGAAAAAAGCACACACCAATAGAGACAAAGGGGGTGGGTACAAAGAAAGGGGTTTATATAATAGTTAAATAGCCGGTGCATGAATAATAAACGCTCGGAGAGAGAGAGAGGAAGCTCGCTCAACCGGAAACCCCGAGTCCAGAGATAGATTCCCCACCCGTCCGATTTCGATAATGCGCAGGTGGAGGTTCCGCCCCTCTCAAGGGCACGAGAGAGAGTGAGAGAGCAGGGCCTCATCATGACTTTATGACGAGACCGGCCCGAGGAATGCGCATTAGTCAGTTGTAAGGCCGTCGCTAAGTGCCGGGGGCTTTCTATTTGCGCGGAGTGTGTTTGTGCTGCTGCTCCGGGGGCCCTTCTCGCTACCGGTGTAAATTAGCGCGCGGGGCAATAAAGAGAGGAGACGGCCGCCGCCGGTTGCGTCCGATTTTACGGGCTGATTTATTTCGGTGGCTGGGTTTGTACTTTCTTCTCGGATGGGGTTTACGGGCTCTTTCTTGTATCGGCTGGTGGTTTTACGGTTTTTACTGCTTCTCGTTTAGGCGTCTTTGAGATCTAACAGTTTCCCGATTGTAGTTTAATTTTCGGGCTATAACATTAGAAGCTTAATGCTTTTATTATTTATATATTCCAATACTACAGATTTTAAAATAATTTCCTTTTTAGAAAAAAAAAACACTGTAAATTAACAAGATTCTCAGCGAGGTCAGGCGTTTCGTGAACCATAAACTCCATAAATAACCATCCGTAACAGGGCGTCAGCTCTCCCGAAAAATCCTTTCCGCATTCCGACTGCTCTCGTTTTCCCCCGCCGCGGCGTCACGTATTTTTCCAATTTTCCCTCCGAGCGGACAACGGCACCGCGCATAACGAGAAAACAATCGCCCTCGCCTTCCTCTTCCGTTCTTTTCCTCGACTCTCGACGGGCTCGCGCAAGAAAAAGAGGTCGCTCGGCGTTCCGTTCGGCCCCGCTCCTCTTTTTTTTTTCGTACCCTCGCCCAGCCTCTTAGCGCGCATACATACGTGCTGCGAGTTTTTCGAAAATTTTTTTCCCCAAACGCGACTCCAGCGGTCCGGCAAGGCCTCCCGCGAGTTTCTCCGACCGAGTGTATATTTGCTCTCCTTGAGGATTAGAAATTGGCCTTCGTCAGATTTACACCGCAACGTTGCGTATATGCCGGGCGGAGAGAAAGAGAGAGAGAGAGAGTCGTTAAAGGGCGGCTTTTGACGAAAACCGAAATGAGGCCTACGACGCAACAGGAAGAGCGGAGATTAGCCCCGTCCAGTTCCGGCCGACCCCTTCCTCCGATAATCCTGGGAATTTTTTACTCGCCGTCGACAGAAGGTACTCGAGGAAGCGGAGAAGAAAGGAGAGAGAGAGAGAGAGAGAGTGAGAATGTATATTGCGTGCGACCTCGACGACGTCGCTGGAATTCTTCGCGCCTCCAAGGACACGAGAGAAAAATTGTATACTACCTACTTAGAGGATGACGTAACTCTCTCTCTCTCCCTCCCTCCGCTCTTCGGCTCGGGCAAAAAATTTTTATAAGCAGGAAGGAGAATTTTCGAAAGGGGGAAAAGGCGCGCCCGTATTTATAATGTGTCGTAAACGCGCAGAGTTCCCGGGCCCTTTGTGTCACGGCGGGGCCGGGAAACGAAATTCCGACGAGCCTTGACCTGCGCGTGCTTTCGCAGCCGGGTGGCATCTGGGAAGAGTTGCTCGAGTTTTGCGTCGGATAATTATCGCTTTTATTGCGCGGATCGCTCTGCTTTCATACCTTAAAGGTCTTTCTTCGGGCGGGCCTCCCGTTTTCGAGCGCGGGGATCGCTCCGATTTATTGCTCCCGCTAAAGAGCCTTTGAGCGCGCTTTCAAGGATTATGATTTATATGTATACCTGATTTTCACTGACTATCTCTCGACGTGGAAATCGAGCGTTAAACTTTTTTTTTTGTTTTTTTATTTTACGATCTCTCGGAAGGATTGAAATTTAAAGAGCGAAAAAGAAATCGGAAAATTACCGGGAAAAGAAAAAGGACGCGGCGGTTCGAATTTGTTTTTAGAAATTTTCTAATGAACTTGAATGCTCTCTATTTATAATTCAAAACTCGCCGCCCGAGAATAGCTCAGAAATGCTAAGCATTTCGAGAAAAATAACATTGTTAACTCCTCGCTAAGATTTATATGCCATCGCCCGACTATCCCAGAGCGCAATGAAAATTGAAGCAAACAAATTTAAACGAAGCAACTCGTTTCGTCTCTTCGCTCGCCGAAGCTCTCCCTCGCCGCGCAGGCATCCGCAAAGAAAGAGCCTCGGCGCGCGCCGCCGACTCTTCCGACGGGCGACGCGTCGCGTTTTAGTGTCGCAACGCGTCGGGCCGCTTTCGCGCTTGCGGATCTATTTGTAATCTCACCTCGCGGTGCGCGCGGAGAAATGGGAGCAAGGTCCGGAGAATTAGGAGGAAGCCGCTAAAGATGCAATAGGTGGCCGCTGGCCAGGTTTTTCCTCTCTCTCTTTCTGCAGGTCTCTCCCTCGCGCCGCCGCCGCCGCCTCGGCTTGACTCCACTTGGAAAATAGATCGGCCCGCGCCGACGACAAAAGGCGAGATTCGCCGCGCGGCCAAAGGCTGAGGATCGAGGGCTACACTCTCTCTATAGCTCACTCTCGGCCATTTCTCAAACGGGGACTGGGGATTTTTTTTAGAAGCCGAGCTGTTTAAAAAGGGGGGAGCTTTGGGAATTCGGCGGGCGCGAAAGTGCAGCTGAACGTGGAAAAACGACTGTATATATGCTTCGAGGAAGTTTTTGAGAGATAAAAGAAAATTAAAAGCTACTCAACTTGGCGACCTTCAAAATAATTATTTTCATAATCTATTCTTAATAATTTCCTAACTATTTGAAGTATTGCTACAGTTTGTACGCGCACAATACCGAATTGGCGCTTTCGCATACACATTGCTTCTCAAATCTGGGGGTAAATATTTCGAAATAGTTCTCTTTCGAAGCCTACTATATACTTTTGAGCATATGGCTAGTTCGCCCATTGCGCGCGGTATTATTCGGGGACAAATAAAATAACTGATTGCAAAATAGACTCCGCCGTATGTGCACGCTTTGTGTGTGTGCGCGAGCTGCGCATTGAAAAATTACCGGTCTTTTTACGATTCCGAGGAAATAAAGGCAACGTTGCGTTGCTTTCGGAAGCGAAGCAATGCGCGGCAATTACCAAAAATTGTAATAAAGTTTTTTTAAAATTAAGACACTTTGGAGCCTCGGAGTTAAATGCAACAATCATTCGTATGATTTAATTATATCGTTTAACGAGGAATTTCGACCAATTTATCTTATCTTTTCTTATCTTTCCGAAAAAAATTGTAGCTGTATTTTGTATACTTTCGTTTGTTAAGTGCTTCTGGGCTTTTCAGAGAAACAGTAAACTTAATGAGTTGAAATTCACGTAAGACTGTCTTTCGATAGTATCTCCTTCAAATGAAGCAAAACCTAAAAAAAAAAAAAAAAAACGATAAGTCTCGCGTGTAAAACTTTTTGAATTACAAAATAGAATGAAATTTAAAAAAATTTTATTTAAAATAATTGAAGGTATCGCAATTTGAAAATCCAACTTTATCCCAAGGTGCTGCGTCTTATTTGCAATAGTCAGAAAAGTAGAAAGTTTTTTGATTGCCGCACAGATTTTCCTTTAATTTTTTATTAGTAAACTATTTTCCACGGCAAGACTCTTGGAAAATCTTGAATTTATTATAAAGCTATACAGCATGACATTCTCTTCACCATCAATGGGTCACTACATTGTTTCAAACGCCACCGTTTCATCTCCTACAGTAGAACCAAGCGACCTGCAGCCACAAACTCAGCAATCCCGAGTCTCGTTTTTCAGCCACTTGGCACAAAACCGTGCCGTAAAGCAACAATAACAAAGATACGTTCATCAAATTTAACCAGCCGCCTTACCAGCTTGTACAAAATAGCTTTATTTTTCTCCCCCCTCGCCGCCGAGGAAACGGCTAAACGTCTCCCCGCGCGGCGCGAAAATTAATATTCCGCCTAGCATCGTCTCTGCGCCTTTTATGCGGCGAGTCGCCGGTCACGGGGCGATTAAAATCTCAATTAAATAACGGAAAGCGCAGTAATTATAAATATTTCAATTATCGCGATGTACTTGACTGCAAACAATGGCTCCGCGCTCATTAACACCGTGAAAAGGCCCCCGTCTCTCTCTCTCTCTCTCTCTTCCATGTGCCTCGCACACAGGCAGCCACTTCTCACGTACTTGGCCGTAAAGGCCCCAACGTGAGGCGGCCGATTACACGGCCCGCGCGGCATTTAATAATAATTTCTCTCTCTCTCTCTCTCTCTCACCCGTTTTACGCTCCGCGAAAGGGACTGCGCGCGCACGAATAGAGAGAGAAACGCTCTCCCGGTTAAAAGCCAGCCAAGGTATAACATAATAAGAGCGGCCACTATTATTTCGACACGCGCGCCGCCGTCGCTGGAGAGAAAATTACGTAAGAGAGCGCGCGAGCAAACGAAATTGAAAGTAAAGCTGTGTATGTATGCGAGACGGGGGGTATATATCGGTAATATGGACACCTTCGGGAACTTTGCCTTTGTAAATAACGTCTCGGAGCTGCTCCGGGGCGTGGACGCCGCCTCGTCGATGTATATAGTCTCCGGTTTTCGGTCCGACTACTCTTTTGGGCCCCCGAAGACTGCTTTTTTGATTTCATTTGGGAGCTGAAAAAGGACGAGGCGGTTTAAAGAAATTTCTGGATATCCTTGGAAAGTGTGGAAAAGAACCTCGTCGCCGGGAAACCTTTGGAACGTTGAATTCTAAAATAGAGTGTGAATTTTCGGGGCCTTGTAAATAAGTCCGTGTTTGGGTAACGTATATTGTACGACTGCAGGTGTTCGTACTTAATTTTAGTGTATGAGCTGCGTGATTATGCTTTGTGATCATCAAATATTACGAGAAAATCGTGACTCGCCGCATTATTACTTGCATTTAAAAACGCAAATTTAAATTCTAAAGTTGAGATGCCGCGCAAAACAGAAAGAGAAAGTTATTTATTCAAAGTACTAATTATTTGATATCAATTACGAAATTACGAAAAGATCGATTATAACACATTGATTATATAAATGCCCAGAGTATTTTTGTAACGTAAACGAGGAACGAATAAAATATGTAAAAATAAACTCGATCGCATTATTGCCGCGCGTAAAGCAAAATAAATGAATTCACAAGGAAAAGATTACGAACCGGAACACAAAATCCGCCTCGGCCGCGGCATTTCTCATAGCAAAAAAGGCGCAAAAAAGCGCGAATCCGGCGGGCATTATTTTCGGCGCCCGAGAACAAAAAAAAAAAAAAAAAAAAAACAGAAGAGGAGCCGCGCGATGTCGAAAAAAAAGAAAGCTACGACGCATCGCTCTCCTGCACGCCTCCTCGTCCTTCGGCCCCCGAAAGGAAGATTCGGCGGAGGACACAATGCCGAGTCAAGTGTGTCAAAGCCGAGGAGCGCAAGGAGGCAAATCCCCGAAGAAAAGCCCGGCAGCCCCGAAAAAAGAGGCGGAACCGAATTGCCCGGTGTGTACGCGAGTCAGATGCGCGAGCACAAAAGCAGCCCGCGCGCGGAGCTCTCAACGTTTCTATTGTCGGTTGCGTACGCGTTCAAGGATTCGCGTATATGAGTGTAGGCGATTGTCTCTCGAAGGAGCGAGGAAATTCTGCTCGCGAGCGAGAGTATATAAAGTGGGCTTTTAATTGTAAAACTTGGGTCTCTCGCGACGCGGCTAATTGCCGTGTTTTGTTGGGATATTTCTAATGTGTAATGTGGCTGCGGTATTCCTCGGGTAGTTTGTCTTTGAATAAAAAAAAAGCTTGTTAATGGACGTGTAAAAAGATTGTGTAAATTTATGCGTTCGCGAGACGGAAATTTTTCTTTCGACGGAAATCGTGAAGTGCTTTCGGATAAAATTTTCAAAGGCGCGATTGGCTTTCAATAATTACAAAACGAAATCTTCCTCCTTTGAAAGTTTTATTTTCCGCGTCGACTGCTTTCGAGAGAGAGAAAAAAGAACTGCAATTATCCTTGCGCTTCAATTAGTTTTATTGTGGCGGTCACGTTTTTTGGTACAATTATCTGCTCTAGCGACTTTAATTTGATTTTTGTTTCCAGGTGAAAGAAACCAGATTTATGGATGCGCACCGCTGATTCAAGCGTGATTTTGCAAAAGCGGGACTTTGCATTCCCAAAATTTTCCTACGCCGCGCGATCTCCTCGCCTCGAATTAAATTAACAAAGGCCCATTCTCCGATCTCGTCTCGTCATCAGAATCCCGCGGCGTCAATCAAAAGCCGAGAGAGAGAGAGAGGCGCAGCTCTCGCGCGTCGTCGCTCGTATAACTCGAGCGAAGGGCCTCTCCTTTCTCATTTCACCGATTAGCGCGGAGCGCGAGGCAGGCTCTTTCACGTGTATAATGCGTTCGCTCGAAGCAAAGCGCGTCTCAACGGGGCCTGTCGCAACGCCGCCGTTGCCGCCGCCGCCGCGCTTCTGCCGAGAGTGTCGTAACGCGCTCGGCGACAGTTTGCGAGCGAAGCCTGACGGCGGCCTGGTAGGCAAGCCGACGTCTCGCGGAGCTTTCGATTTTCCTGCCCGTTCAAGAGCAAGGTGTAGAGAGAGAGAGAGAGGAGTTTTGCGTAATTGTCTTGGATTTAGAAGATGATAATCGTAGATTTCGTTTTAATGACAACTTTCGATGCGGTTGATTTACGGTTGAAGGAATAGGTTTGCCGAGAAAATGTCGATCGAATTCGTTTACTCGATCGTCATAAGTAGAACAGTATTTATACTTATGAAATTATAAAATTTTTCTCAATTCCAATTTGCCAATAATATTCAAGATACGTTTACAGCCTTTCAAGCCAACGTCCAGCACATTATTGCATCCTCCATGAAAGATTTCATTCATCTCCCGCTCGGCTTTTCAACTCGGCTCTCTTCCCTCTAACGAGCCTTAGAAAATTTAGTCTTCGAGAACATATATATATATCTTACGAAATAATTAAACCGGTCGCTTTGCTCGCGCTGCGGTGTGTCTTCATCGCTGCTCCCCCCCACGCTCGAGAGCCTGTGTACGCAGTTGCGTTTGCCCTTCTCCTTCGCTCTTTCTCCGCCGCTGCCGCCGCTGCTGCTCTTCACCCACATACGAGAAAGTCGTCGACGCTTCCCGTCTCCGTCGCTCTCTCCTTCGCCGACAAGGTGACGCCGAAATCTCTGCGTCGGGGGAGCGATTTTTCGACCGAAATTCCGAGCCGACTTGCTGGCTGGGAGCTTTTTTCGGTGGGCTGACGTTGGGCTGCTTTGAAGGTGAATGGGGGTTTTTGTTGAGGATTTGTTTAATAAGGTATTTCGAAAAGTAAAATTGCTTTTGAATTGATTGGGTTTCTTATGTGAAATATAGATGCGTGTATGGTAAAAAATAAATGAATCGGACTGTAAAAAAATTTATTTATGGACAAATTACATTTCATAATTACAATCTTTAGCAAATATTTTAATAATTACAGTCTTTAGAAGACAAAATAATTATAGTCCTTAGAAAATATTTTAATAAATTTCCCTGAAAGAATTAATGATACACTAATGGAGAGCGCAAGATTATTTGAATAATAAACTTCGACATTTTTACTCTCAATTATTACCCCAGTTTGAAACAATCACAATTTACAGTCATCCCGGCAGCTTAACTTTGACATTTATTTCCCCATAATTAAAGCGTAAAATAGAAAGCTCGTAATCCCTCATCGATAAAGCACCGCTAATACAAGTTCTCGAAAATTTACAACCCGCAATGACTCACTCCCCCCCGCGAAAGTAAGCGGAAGAGGAACGTTCGAGAAGGTCGGGAGCTTTCATCGGGCCGTCTATAAAAAGCAGCTGGTACATAAGCTCGACGGCCCGTCAATTTTTCAAAATTCCGTGCCAATTTAAAACCCGCGCCCCGAGAGCAAGCCAGAGGCCGGGGGAAATCTCTCCGCGCGCGACTCGCAATCAAGCCCCCGCTTGTTTCTCTCCGCGCGCCGCATTCCTGCGGGAGGACGGAAGCGCCGCTCTCGCGGGAAGGTCGCGAGCTTTCTTCGCCGCTGCGTCCGAAATACCGGCGCGCGCTCCTCTCCCTCCCTCTCTTTCCTCGCTTCGCCGCCGAGAGCCGTTTTCGTCCGCTGCGCGAGAGGCGCAACACTGACCTACTTGCGCTCGCGCGCGCGCAACTTTTATAGGCGACAGCGATAACGAGGGATTTACGGGCTTTCCCGACGCTCGCCAATTTCTAATGTTGAATCGCGCGCCCCGAGGTTGATGCTACTTGGCCGGCGCGCGCTTCATTCAGCCGAACGTGAATGGCGCTTGCTCAATGCGGCCCGCGCGGATAATTCTGGCCCGGGCTCGAGAGTTTTCTTCGACGACGAGCGAAAGATATATATCTCGCGGGGAGGCTGAATTTCTTGGCCGGCGGAACCTAATAGAGCCGGATTATTGCGCTGACCTGAGAAATCGCTCTCCTTTTGAACTTGCGCCTGGCGTAATTCTTGTCTTTCCTCGGCTTTTGGTTGGGTAACTGACCTTACTTCCTCGAGTGTATAGGGAAGACACCGTTTTATTTTTAATTTCTTGCGAGCGCAGATTTTGTGGATCGTTGGATTCCTGGCGTTGTTGTTCGAACGCGTTTTAAATTTTGTAATTGGAGTAAATTAATTTTATGGCACTTTTAATATGATTCAATTGTTTTGACGGACGTGACAATCATTTATGCACTGACGGATTTATGCATTTAGTTACTTATTCCAAAATCGTTTTTATGTAACCGCATAAAGTTTACGTTCCGCGTTGCATTTCTAAAATTTGTAAATTTTATTTTTTATATAAATAATGAGATTACCTAAAAAGTAATTAATTGTATGTTTTATTACTTCAGGAAAAGTGCCTTGAAATTTTGCCAATAAAAACTATTTTTTTTTTCACTTTTTGCATCAAAACAATTATATTTTAAAACTTTCCTTCCTTTCAAGTTAATTTCAAATGACGCAAATGTGGCCCTTGAACTTAAAAAGATTTACCCAATCGAGTATTTTAATTCAATTTTAACTCTTTCTTGAAAAAAAAATTGAAACCTTAATAAGCATTATTAGCCGTTCGACGGAAAAAGTGGTAATCATGACGCACTTCAGTACTTAAAGTTCGATGTTTATCATAGCCATAAAAATTTGTTACCCAATAAAATGATTTTCTCCCGATTTCTAAAAAAAAAGTTGCTCCGCTTTAACTCGACAATCATTCCACGAAATGCAACTTTCTACAAAGAATCAAACGAAAGCCCGATCCGTCGCCACCCTTTTCTCCTCTCTACCCCCCGAAAGCCATCCTCGACACACAGAAATGTATAACGGCGCATCAGTCGGTGCCGCTGCAGGGCGGAACCTCCGCCGAATCTGCTTTCATTTTTCATCCCCCTGTCGAGAAAATAGGTCGAACTGGACTGTGCGGAAGGTCATCGGCTCTAACGGTGCACCGATGCAAATATACGCGGCGCTCGTAAATCAAGGTGCGCGCGCGCGTGCCCGTCCTAACCCTCGGCGGGGGCCTAATGTCTGTTGGGCCCCCAGAACAGGTACCGGACGCGAGGCTCGGGGCCCCGTGCTTTCGGACGCCGCGGCGGGTCCTCAATGGGACTCCCTCGGCGCTTCCTAATCCTTGCTTTTTCACGGGGACGCTTGTTTGGGGTTCCACGCGCCCTTGTTGGCGTCAATTTTCACGATGAGACGCGGCCCGTTATTTGGGCCTTTCGGGAAGCCCGCTGGGAAAATGGTACAGTAGGCCAGTGATACACTGGGAAAGGCTTTTCTGGAAGAGATTTGGGCGGCGCACGTGCAAAACACTCGGAGCGTTTGTCGTTTTTTTTGGCAGTATTTTGTATATTTTTGAGATGCATTTCGGTATTGCTATTTGTTACTTTTTTTGCAAATTGAAAATTTCGAAATCATTTCTAAATCGGCTTAACTAATTTAAAGTTTCTCTTTTCCTATTATGCACATTTCAAATTAAACATATATAGCCAATTAAAATATGATTTATATTTATAACTACAAATTTTTTTTATTCATCATGCACGCGCCTCGCAAATTCAGCATTTAAAATTTAAAAACACTTTATTGTGAAAGCATTACATTTTATATATTCACTGCCATTTATGAGCCACTCCGTATTTAGATGAAAGGCGGTAAAACTTTTATTGCACGTTTTGTAGAAAAACAAGCGTTGTCGCTTTTATTATTGAGTTGCAAGGAAGACCGTAATTCACTTACAACACAACTGGCATATACAGCACACGCGAGGCGTAAAATATTTTAATAAATGAAGTTATTTTTTAGGTTAATGCTATTTACATTTAAAGACCTTTGCCAGTCCAAGATTTTAAAACCAGTTTCGTTCCGTACCAATTTACGGCTCTCTCATTTCGCGTTTCATTTAAATTTTGGAAGCAATAAGAAGTGTGTCGGTTTACAATTACTATACATTTTTATCGCCACCCGGCTGGAAAGGCAGTTGCATTTGGAAAATGTCCTCGAAGCCAAAGTAATACAATCTCGCTTCCTTATTGGGAAAAAATCGCATTTCAACACTCGGAGCGTGACCATAAATTCCCCCATTTACAAAATCCCGCCTTTTCCAATCTCGTTCGCTCTCCGAAAAGTCAGCTCCCGAAAACGCGACGACGTCCCATCAAACTTTCACCGTTCCGCGGAAGCGAACGCAACAATAATAAGGCCGCGGATTAATTTCGCTCTCGCCTCTCGCGACGAAAAGTCCCTCTCGCGTCTGCTTAATTTGCAAAATTAGCGAAATTGCTCGGCTCTCTCGCGCGTATATATAGAGAGCATGAGAATTTCCGCGGCATTTTTCCCGCGAAAAACGGGCCGCAGGCCCATATATATACCCGTTAAACGGCTTTTTCGTAATATCCCCGCTGCCGCCTCTCTCGAGAGAGGCAGGCGCCGGCCGATTTTTGTTTGCTCTCAATCGCATCGGATTTCGTACGGCATCGCCGGTAATGGGCTTAATTTGTTATTTTAGCCGGCGCCTTTTTTTTTGCCCGCTATTTTCGCGTACGTACATATATATACGCCTCGCGCGCCAGGTGCACACGCACGCGGTTCAATAATAATCCGCGCGCGCGGGCAATAACAACACGGTTGCGCAAGCATGCTTTTTCATCGCGATAAAGGATCGCGGAGAGCGAGGCGTGTCAAGTGCGCATAATATCGTGCCGGTTAACAAAGAGTCGATATATACATATATATATATATATGGGATATGAGGTGTCGCGACGAAAGGCGGCCGAAAACGAGATCGAGGAAAGTCGCCCGACACGTGTGCGACTGAGTAATTTCTGGTTATGCGCGCGTGGAATCGAATCGCGTCGGCGACCGGTGTGCAAAGGAAGGGACTGCGGTTGATTCGGTTTCTCGAACTTTACTTCAAAGCCGGAGCGGCAAAGCGATTGTTTCCGGGAAATTTGAAAAATAAACTAGGTGCGCGTCTGTATTTGGAGAGAGATATTTTCAGCTAAATCACTAAATACTCCTGCGATAAATCTGGATTTAGCATTGTTGTTTTGAAACCTCGATCGACAACATTTTCAAAACGCGGATTATTTAACAATTTAATAATTGTTTAAAATTTGTATACACTGTAATGCGTGATTAACGATGCGTAACATTAAATTCGCTGGAAAACATTTGATTATTCACTCGGATGAATAAATTTTCGAGAATTTTCGCGCAGGAAAGTGAAATTTCTTAATTCAAAGAAAGTGAAACTATTAAGCTATACAAGCTTACAATCTTACGCATAAATACGTAAAACTACCGCACGCAAGGAATTTTATGAAATCATACGAAGCATTGGATTTGTAACGTATAATTTTTTATGTAATGCTTTTTGCTTTACTACACCAAGAGTATCACACGGCGGTTCGCTCTTTGCCAAAGAAAGACCGAGAATTTATTGTACTTAAAAATTTATGTATTTCAAAATTTCAATAATTATAAAAAAATACATAACATTTTTATCGCTCCATCCCGAAAAATAGATATATACATTTTCACCCAAGTTTTCTCCAACCGGCCTGGCCTGAATCTAAGCCCCAAAGCAAAGCCGGCACACGGCGCCGAGAATCGCGTGGCTCTCCCATGGAGCCAGCCGTTAAAAACGAAAGTGCCGCTCCGAAACGCCAAAGAAAGCCAGAGAGAAAGAGAATCAAATCGGCGGCTCATTACTCCGCCGCGGAGAGTCGGGGGGGCAGGGAGAGCGAGAGCGAGACGGCGCTCGGGCCCGTCGAGAAAGAGCGAGCGAGACTGCCTACATTTCCCAGGCGGCGGCGGCGGCGGCTTTCTTCTGACATAATCGAGGCGAGGCGCGCGCGCGCGAGCTCGCCGCGCGGTTATGCAATTCGAAAGTGCCCGCCTTACTCCACGCGCTGTATAGGTATATACAAAAGGCAGAACGGGGGGCACACTTAGAGAAACGCGCGCGAGCGAGCGAGGCTATGCGGCGTGTAGCGGTGCACTGCTCGGCGGACGCCCGAAAAACGAAAGGTTTTTGCTATAAGTATCTCTCTCTCTCTCGTTGCTGGTCGCTTGCCCGCGCGATTGCGCAGGCCCCCCGCGTTTTAGAGCGGGCTCAAGGTCGGAAATTCATGCTTTCTTGCGCGCCTTTTCGTGAGGCGTTTCAAGTTTAAGCTCTCTCGGTGATCGGAAATCGGTAGGTATCGATGTTTTTTTAAACGACGATTCGTTAGAGCAAGCGATGCTTACTGCTTCAAATACCAAAGATTACTCGCTAACAAGGCAGCCCGGTTAAACACTATACATCCTCTCCCGCCGGCAGAAATGTCGCGAATGCCCCGCGTCGAGGCAGAACGGCATACCGCGGGGAAAGGCTGTCGGGGTCCGCGTTCGGGCCACACGTGGAGCCCTCTCTCGAAGGGCACTCCCTTTCCCGCGCTCGCTTCGCGAATTCGCGAGAGAGAGAGAGAGTAAGCGCGGGAGTGCGCCGATGGAATTCCAATGGCCGGGGGGCGGACGGCCGAGACAACGGCTCCCCCCCCTTTCTCCCTTTGTCGCGGCTTCTCTCGCGGGACGACGACGCCTCGAGGATGTAGGTCCGAGTTCGTTTATCGGCGGTCGACCCGATTTTCTTGCCGATTGTTCCTTGCCCGCGGGTCGGCGAGGAGCCGCGGAGATAAGCGGCTTGATTAATGGGGCTTGCGGAATTGTTGTGTGTTATGGGTATATTTTGGCGATAACGATGCCGTTTGGGTTTCTTGGGAAAATTCGGAAATAAATGGGTCTTTAATGCTCTCTTCGTTATTTGACTGTTTTAATACAATAAGAGCACTGAAATAAGATGCAAGACCTAGAAAGTTTTACTGTTCGCTATATGATAGTTGTATCTTACTTACCTCACTGAACTCAGCAAATATAGATTTCTGCTTCGCGTACAAATAAAATACTTTTTAACTCGGAGATATTTTTGTTTTTACCTGCAATTTTTAGAAATCTAAACCTTAGATCAACATTTAGAAAGTATCCTGCATTTATAAACACACCAACAGATTTTTGTCAACTCCGATGCATTGTTATGAAACATTGTAAATAATGCATATTCACATCGAGGATGATAAAGCTAAATACACTCGGCGCTCAACTTATCACGACGAAGCGAGTCGTTTCTGTCCTTGGCGGTATCCTCGAAACGGATTTGTAATAGCATTAGAAAGTGGCCTGAAAATAATTCTTGCCAAAAATAAATGTGTCCGTGTGCGTAGCTGCGAGAGCGAGCTAAGAGAGAAGAGCTTCGAAAGCAAATTTCGACTATACGTCCTCTTCGTTATTTTGATTCAGCGATTACGATTCAGACGTTATTCCAGAAAATATTTAGTAATTACAACAACTTTGTAATAAAATAACTAACTAAATGAAATTATATTAATTGTTAATTTTAATGTACGATGATGCTTCCAATTTTCAACTTAAATTACCAATAATAAATAATACCTCAAACAAAAAAGAAAGTCCTAGAATAATAAAACATTTGACAAATTGTATTCATATACAAAGAAGACTTCATAACGCAGCGCTGTAAGCCCGGAGCCCCGACTCGTATTCGTCTACTTTTCTCTATTACGTAAAAAAAAAAGGAAGGCGCGTCATTTTCATTCTAAAGCGCCACTTTCTTCGCCGCGACGACACACACTCACACAGACGGCGGGGCAGCACGTAAGCAGCCCCGCGCTCTTACCAGCGGGCGCGCGCTCGCGTCTTTAAGTAGTGCAAGCTGCCGGGCGCTCTCGGCATTCCTCGTTCCCTCAATGAAACAAAGCGAATTACTATTTGCGCAAGCGCCGCCGGGTCTGGAGCACAGAGTGGGCTTTTTATTTCGGATCTCTCTCTCTCCGGCTTTTATTTGCGTAACACAGCGCCGCGGAAGGCCCTAAACTGGAGCCGCTGATTAATCGGCGTTCGAGCCTCTGTGAGAAATAATCCGGCGAACAGAGGAGAAAGAGGATCGATCCTTATCACTTCGGCGCTAATTCTCCCCCTTGGCCGATCCAGCTGTGCACGTCCGCGGTTTTTTCGCGAGCAGCCGTCGATCGGAGCTGCACACGAGTCGGTGTCCTTTTCCATGACTTCGAGTGTCTCGTTCGATTGTGAATTTTAGCTTGCAGTTTATTTTTTTTCGTTCGAGCTGTCGGGCTGGATTTATTTTGATCTTTATAAGCGCGCGGAGCCGATTTGCATGCAGAAACTTTTCGCGAGAATTTCAAATGAATGTTATTAACATATTTATCGGCTGGGTATACTGTTAGATTATGAATTATGACACATAGACCCGGTAAATACAAATTAAGATAAATGATATCTCGAAAAAAAGTCATTGACACGCGTCTCGATCGTGTTCGCTTCTCTCCAAAAAAAGTATCAAGCGTGCATTAAAAACTAGCTAAACACGTTTCGCGCTAAAAAATACATCACATCCGAAGAGATTACGCTCGTTATTCGAATTAGGCGCAGGGATCCGGCATCCGCTCGGCATTCGATGTTAATTCCAAGTTTTGGGCAACCTAATTGCAGTGCCGGGCGTTTTTTTTTTGTGCGAGGGGCCTTTTTGAAATTCAGCCTTTTGTTATTCCTTGGCGTTCGGAATGGAATTATACGCGCGAGTAAGCCAATGTCGCAAAGGATTCCTTTTTCTTTTTTTTTTTTTCTTTCTTTCCCCGCGCGCCGCTTTTTTCGTTTTGTTTTCGAAGCACGGTGTCAAGGAAATTCTGTTACACAAAAGTCTCACGGTGTTTCAACAATTGGCCAATCGACGACTTTACGACAAGCTGGCGTTTTGAGCAATTCTTGGGGCTTTTATATTAAACGACGCGTTAAAACGGCAGGTTTATGATGGATGCGATTTTGACAGGAGCGCGTTTATTAACTTGGGCTTTGCAGTATCTTTAAGAAGATCTGCATTTGTTATCTAATTTGCTTGATGGTAAGGATAAACAATGATTCTTTTCCCTTGACTGATATTTATTACTATTAATTTATCAAAATTATGTCTCATCATCGGAGACTGTTTATTAGCTTTCAAAGTAATTATTAGGAACTTATAAGTTGTAATTACTGATTAAAAACGTGCACGGTTAACGTTAAAAAAGCTTGGCAAACTTATTAGTACATTAATTAAATTATAAAACACTAATTAAACATTCCTTCAGCGGATGTTAATGATAGCCTGTGTCCACAACATATACCAACAAAAACGCGCTAACCCAGTTATAAAAATAAAAGCAAAAATAAACATTTTCCTGCCGGCGCAGGATACTTAAAACATTCAATAACACGCGTCATTGCGAAATCCTCGACAATACCAATAATACCAGCCGTAAAGTGTATGCAATTCCATTCAGCGCAGCTACCCGCTTCGTATAGCTCAAAAATAAAGTCATAATTTAAAAGCGAGCTCGATGCATTAGTAACCTCTCTGATATCAGATCCTGCGCCCGCCGAACTGCCGCGCGAACAAATCAAAATTAAATCTCAATTACGCAAGATAATCTCCGCGGTCCCCTCCCCCTCCTTCGATCGGGGGTGTCCCTTCTTCCCGAGCACGCGAACGCCCGGGCAGAAGAAGGAGGTGTGTGTACGTATACACCTCGCGCAGATATACCACCCGGCGGAAAGACGAGAAAAAGAAAGAAAGCGAGACGACGGCCGTCGCGGGAGAGAAAGGAAACGCGGCCGCTCGGAGACCGGATAGTTTCGGCTTCCGATTACGTAAGGCCCAAAAGCAGCGGCGGCGGCAGCGGAGAGAGGGCATATATACGCGCGTACACAGACACACCGGCCGAGGAAAAAGGAGAACGAGGCAGAGAATAGCGCGAGCGTTGAAAGAGAAGCCCTCCCCTCCTCCCCAGACGGGCGCGCGTGCATATTATTACAATGCGCGCCGAGAGGAGCTGCTGCCCCGGTGAAAGCGAGCGGCCCGGGCGAGAAAGCTCGGGGGCCCCCGCGCGAGATATAGCCGGGGAAATATGCGAGCGCAATAATATCGGGGCCCCGCTCTCGATGGTGTATACTCCTCGGGGAGTATAACGATCGAGTATTGTGGAGCGCGCCGCTTTTGTCGCTAAAATGATCATTGTGCCCGCGCGCCTCGAATTGAACCTTTGCCGAGAGAGGTGTGCGCATTGTGGTTCCGTTGGATGATCGGGTTCGAAAGAGGGCAGACTTATATACCTTAATTGTTCGAGCTTTGAGGACTTCGAATGCGACTGTTAAGGTAATGAGGTAAGAGGGATATGAAGTTAAAAAGGACGTAAATTACGGGCGGTACACTTGGCGTTTCGATTCAACGAGCTTACAATTTTATTTAATGACGATTTCGAGCGCAACAGCGCCAGCGGTAAATTTATATATATGGGTAATCGCTTTCTAAAACAATTAAATCCGCACAATTTCATTCAGAATCACTTTTCGAACTATCATTCTCCGGGGAAATCTACTATTTCATTGCGTAATAACTATAATCAAAAATTTAATACGTGGCTTTACTGCTACTGCAACGTTTCAAAAGCAAAATACAATCAGAAGGAGCCTTTTGAAACGATTTTATCCGTAATTCATTTAAAGTTCTTTTTATGTACGATGACACAATCCGCATTTGACTTTTACCAAACAAGAGGACGCGTCGCAATTACCCGAAACGGCGCCTTTTTCCGCTCTGTTTTAGGCTCTCGTGTCGTAGCTGGCGCTCGAATTTGGAAATCGGCACGAGCGATCCGCGATCGATCCCCGATCGATCCCCCTTCTGGCGGCGAGTGATTTGCGATCGGCGCGGCGCCGCTAAATTGGCCGACTTTGTATCTTTTTTGTTCCCCCTCTCCCCCTCCCCAGGCGCCTCCTCTTTATCCATCATCCGTCCGGGGAGCTCCGAAAAAAAGGCGCGGAACGATCGGATCGGCGCTCGCGGCTCACGTCCGCGATCGAAAGGGTTGTTTGCGAAAACAAGCGGCACAGAGAGTAAGAGAGAGAGAGAGAGGCTGAAATTGGCTTTTCGATAAATTATGCAACGGCGCCTTGTTTCCAGGCGCACTTTTCTATATGAAATCGTGAGCCGATGTAGACAACGCTAGACGAGGAGCGAGATTCGTCGGTGCACAGGTATGCAGCCGGGGGGCCTTTGTGTGCTGCCGGGGGGATTGTGCAAATTTTTCGATTAATCAAGCGACTGTCGTTGACTATGATGGAATTTATTTTTGCGGCCGGCGGAAAATCGCTGATTGGCAGAGACAATAAGCACGATTTAATTTGAATAGCTCTCGATGCCGCGGCTGCTGAATTGCCGCGGACTTTCTATTTTAAATTTTTTGTTCGGTAAACAACATTTTAAAACGACGCGAGAAACATACCTTTTACGATATGAAATTTTCGACAAGAAACTTTGAAGGCCCAATATGCTCGACTGCGGACCGAATTTCCTCATCATTATCATATGTATACAAACATTTTGCCTGATTAATTCGCTCGTTTCGCCACGAATTTCTCCCATAAATCGACCGCCAAATTAGCATAGCCCCCTCGCGCAATCCGAAAATCGGCGAGATATTATTAAGTCTGCGACGAGTCTGCGCCGTTCCCGCGGAATGAAAAGAAAAAAAAATTGAAGAAAAAAAAAAGAGCGGAGCCACGCCGCGGAGAGAGAAAGAAAAGACACACGCGAGGACAGAAACCACGGGACATTTCCGCAAGTATACAATGAGCCGAGGTCTAACCCCACCTCCTTCTTTCCTCAGCGCCCGCTCACACGTTCGCTCTCTCGGCGCGCATATTTTTCACCTACGGCATACATATACGTAAAGCGGAGCCCGGCGTCTTTCTCTGGCGCAGGGAGCAAGAGAGAGCGAATATTAGGCAATCTAACGCGTCCAAACCTCCAAGGCTAGCCGAGCCTTGAGCCGCCTTTCCAAGACACTCGCGTTTCGCTAACTCGAGCTCCGCTTTTTCGAGCGACTGCCAAGTATATATACTCGCCTCTTTCTCTCTCTCTCTCTCTCTCTCTCGTTGCGCGAAATACACGCCGAGCAGTTCGATCCATTCAGCGGGCGAGAGCGGCTTGCGGCATGAAAGCCTGACGAAAAATCCTTGCGCCACCGCGGCTCCGCTTTTTCGAGGAGATACAGAGAGATGCAAAGCCGATTCAGGAGCGCGGGCTTTATTGGAGAGCTGAATGAAGACTGCGGCCGCTGCGCCGTTGCGAGGAATGGCTTTAAGAGGCTGGTACTGTTGTGTTTAACCGTGTACAATTAAATTTTTAAATTACGGCAATTGCCATCGAAACCCGACGACTTTAAATGTTTAGATAAACAATTTTTTTTTTAATAATTATTGTTCACGTTTTATTCTGGCCCGCTTCATCGTTTAAAGGGACGCTCGGGCACTTTTACACTTTACCTTTCCGGGTGAAAAACAGGCGTTTGTACAATTAGAATTGGGCGTTTGAGCTCCTTCTGTTAGTAAACAGTGTGGGAGTGGTATCGGGAAACAGAGGCGCGTGGAATTGACTGTAACGGGGTTGTTGTACGTATAATGGTTTACGATTGTTGTAACAAACTGCACCACGGCACTTCAATATTCCCGTATAATCCTCGGAAAGGATTGAAGAGGCTTATTAATGACTAAAAAAATTCTTTTATATACAAGTGATGTGTATTACGTAATATTCAGTTTCGCTTTACGTTTATTATATACACTGCACTTGAATTGCTGTACTTGAATTTTGAAACCATTCTTGATCAAAAATTTGTAAAATTAATCAGTTCACTTTAGTAATAATAATAGAATTTTAAAGCGAATTTTTTCATTTGCTTCAAAACTAAATTTCTACAGAACCGTAAGGCATTAAAAATTAATCGGAATTAAATACCCATGCACACTTTTCCCAAGGCATTTACGATTTACATTTAAACCGTCGCTTTTTCCGGACCTGTTAATCCATCATCGAATCGACAGTCGGCGCGGCGCTCTCGAAGCATCCCCGCCCCTCAGCCCCGCTGTTTACACTGCGAATTACGCCGCCGCTCGGTGTATGTGTGTGTGTGTGTGTGCACTCGATGTCGAAAAAGCGACGAAAACGAGCCGTTCGGGATGAAATGACGTAATCCGCCGGCGCGGCTGCTTTCGTCAACGGCAATCCTACACCTTCGCGCGCTCGCGAGAAAGTATACGCGCGCGCGGAGTCTCTCTCTCTCTCTCTCTCTCTCGGTACCTTCGGAGCGCGAAACTGCTTTTGATTGCAAAGAAAACAAGTTTGAGCGGCGGCGGCGGCGGCGCGGGGCCGCCGGCCTTTAAAAAAGTGACTTTGATATTACCCCGGTTTAAAGAGCTCGGTTTTAAACGAAAGCCATGGGAGCGTTTTGAAATTGGGTTCGAAAAGCGCGCGCGCCGCGCGGCTCTCTCGGCTCTCTCGGCTTGCATCGACGGATTTTGTAAATTTGCACGGTAATCGCGGCTAATGTCGTGCCCGCTTAGCAAGTATTGCTAAATGCCCGGCTAGTTCGATGATTTGTTACTTTGTTTACCGAGAGCCCGGGTTGTTCGTTACGTTTCAATTTTAACGGCGTTGCGCTTGATAACGAATGTCAATTTTTTTTTTAATTTTAAAAGTGTATAAATATGCATTATTGAGAAGAGGTGTATTAAAATAGGTTGAAGAATAAATTGGATCCTCATTATTATGTTGATTCACTTAATGCGCCGAACGAAATCTTCACGTGATTTAAAAATTATAGGTATATGAACATGACACAGCCATTTAATGACTTCTCGAACTGTTGAATGTGAAAGGTTCCAAGTCCTCATTAAAACGAAACTAAAATAATCTTATTGATATTGAACACCTTCTTTCGCGTTATAACACTTTTTCTTAAATGTTACAAAAATTAAGCGCACAATAATAAATTCGTTAGATTAACGTAATTAATTATCTTCCCTCTCGAATTCAACATTTATTTTTCGATCTCCGAATAAGCAAGGGAACAAAAAACCATTGGCGAATGAACTTTCAACAAACCTTTACGCGTTCGATCGTCGCGTCGCAATTTCACCTCGGATATATAAATCCCGTAAAACCGCGCGCGCGGAGGGCCGCAAAAAGAGGCGAATTAAACGCGTCGCGAGTCAATCCATTAGCGGAGAAGAGAGGATCGTCGACCCGAAAGCCGAGCCGAAAAAGCCGGAGACGAGACGCGGCCAAAAAAGAGCGAGGCGCGCGTAAACGACTCTCGGCGCGGCGGCGGCGGGTTTCGTGCGCCTCCGTAACAATGCTCTCGTAACTTTCTCCGTCACTTTCGGTTTCGTTCGCGGGCCAAACGAAAGCCGAGGAGGAGAGGAGAGGCGCGCACCGCGAGACACTCTTTCTCCTCGCCCACGGATTAGGAAACGGCGCGTGCGGGAGAGCTTCTCTCGGGCTCCTTTCCCTCCCGCCTTTTTCTTCCTTTTGAACCTTGCGTGGGCTGCTGCCGCTGCCGCTGCCGCTGCTGCTGCGCTTATCCGTAAGTGATCGGAGCCTTTTTTTTTAGAGAGGCTTTTAAAGCTTGCGTCGGGGTCGGTTGTTTTCTGATACTTTTTTTCAGGAGAAATGTAGATGTTACATTTAATTTTAAATATTCTTACGAGCAGCGGATTAAATTGAAGACCGTGCAAAAAAACCTTATTTTTATAATTTTACTTGTTAAAACATTATGTGTGAATATTCTATTACCTTTTCCGGGTAGAACATTAACCAGGTGGACTGATTAACGTATATTTTAAATGGAGCGCTTTTTAGCTAAAATTGATGTCTAAATTAAATAAAAACAATTGGAAAATCATTTTAAAAGATAAAATATCATTACACTAAAATATTCATGAGCAAACATATTTAATTATTTAAAAATAATAACAATTTGTCGTTTTCAGCTACAAAACAAGCTAAGAATTGACTAAAAACTGCTCAACGTTTCTACCAGGGTTATTAAACTACAAAATTCTTGCAATATCCAATTCATCTCGACTCTGCGGTTTCAGGCCACAATATTTAAATTTATCAAAGTATCATTTTACATCGATAAATAAAATAAATACCACCGACCGAAACCCACCCCCTTTTTTTTCGAACGATTAAAGCGAAACTGAAATCCCGGCCGCCGGAAGCCGGTTAAGTGCTCAAATTACGCGGAGGATCCCCGAGAACCAGCGCCGGCGGCGCGGCCGCGTAATCCGTCGAATAAAACAACGCGCGAAAAACAATTCCGCGCTTTACCCGCGCGCACACACCTCGAGCAAATAACCCGTCGCGGTGGACAGAGCTCTCGACAAACCGCAGACCGAAAACTAAGCTCGGCCCGGTCACGTTTTCAAAACACACGCTCGAAGCTCTCCGCGCAATATATGTATACACTCTTCGCGAAGAAGCCGCGCGAGTACATAACAAGACGGGCAAACAGGTCTCTCGCTTTGTTTGCCGTGCGCGGGAAAAATCTGCACAATCGGCCACAGAGAGTCGTCGCGAGAGGCGCCTCCTCTCCCGGGACGGGGGATCGATTTTCCGCGCGGCGACACCGACGTATTTATCATTCGCCGAGCCTTCAAAGCGATATTCCCTCGTTATCTCCTCGCTCTGTTGTTCTTTTATTAGAGCGAGAGCCCGATTAAGACGATCGCGACGCGGGGAAGAGGGTGGGGTGGGGTT
This sequence comes from Ormyrus pomaceus, assembly GCA_900474385.1. Lineage (NCBI taxonomy): Eukaryota > Metazoa > Arthropoda > Insecta > Hymenoptera > Ormyridae > Ormyrus > Ormyrus pomaceus. The sequence goes on along the minus strand of UCOM01000810.1, from coordinate 14,299 downwards.
TAATTAAAAAAGGACAGTAAATGCCGGATTTACGAGGGGAGGAGAGCCGGACGTTCCGCGTATCGTTCGCTTCGCTTTTAATTAAAGGCGCATACATTGCAGCGCGACGGGAGAGACTTAAACGGTTAATGCCTGTCTAAGTGACTCGATAGGTAGGGAGGACTACGCCGCTGCAGCATAATTGTCGAGCTGTATTTTTTGCCGCCTTATCCGGAAGGACGCCGGATCCTTAAGCCTTTGTTTGCGGAAGTGGATCATCTGGATTTTAATTATAGACGGGAGGAGAGGATCGAGGAGGCTTTTGTTTGCGAGCCGCGGGCGGCGACGACGACGAGGAGGGTGTTTAACGCGGGAGTTAAAAATGTTGTATATGTTATCGCCCGATGATACAATTAAGAAAGTTTTGTGTAATTCCTTGTGACAAAGATGATAAATGTAAATAGTCCGGATAGTATTATATTAATATGCGTGATTTAAATTTTAATGTAAACAAAGGATTAATACACTGAGAGAAAAGTTTAGTAAAAATTACCATACTACCTAGTAAGGCCACCATAGACTGTCAAAACCAAAAAAATTACCATACTTTATAGGAAAATTTACGAAACAGTATAGTAAAATTTCTTACATATATCGGGAATTTTACTGTAAATATAGAAAAATTTATCAAACAGTATAGTCAAATTTCTTTTAAAGTATAGTATAAAGTATAGTATAATTTTTTGGGTTTTGACAGTCTGATGGCTTTACTAGACAGTATGGTAATTTTTACAAGATTATTTGTAATTTTTACTACATTTCTTCTCTCATTGTATCTAATTTTATGTATTATTGTATCATAATATTTATTTATAATATTTGTATCAACCAGTCCATTTCTGTGCCACGTAAAAAGGCTGAAATTAATAAATATACATGTAATTCCTTATCGAAGCGGGCTTTAAAGTAAGTCACCTGCTCGCGCGCGGCATTGCTTATTGAAAAATACAGTCCGCGTGTGTCGCGAGCGAAATAAGGATGGATATTCGTAAATTTAAGTTTCCTCATAAAGTTTTCAAAGGGGGCGAAAAGGTTTTATTGGAGTTCTCGAAACCCATTACTGGCAAGATACAAAGGACCGTCGGAGAACTTGTCTGATCGATCTCTGACTTTATCTACTCACGGTAAATTCTATCGAGATTGCCAAGTCATTTAAGTAGTAACGCGTCGCGCACCGACAAGACGAATGTCTAATACGTGCCGACGCGTTTCTCCCGCTCCTCGCTTAAACCCCCCCCCCCTTATCTGCACTCTCTCCAATAAACATTTAAATTGATGGCCCTCGCGCTCCTCCTCTCGTTTCCCTCTCATAATTCAAGACTCTCGTTTAAAAGTCGCTTTCGGCAAAGTAAGTCGAACGCGGCCTCCGAACCCTTTTTCTCAGACTCTGCAAACAAGATCGCTCACTCGAGGCGGCGCGTTCGCGCGTCGATCCGGGCGGGGCTTTAAAATCCGAAATTAATTCGCAGCCCCGCGCAGCTTATAACGAACGTTAATAAAATCGGGCGCGGGCTCCCGAGCCGTAAAAAATGAATCGCCTAATAAAGGGTGCAGCCCCCTTCACCTCCCTTAGCTCGCACACCGTCGCCCCCCGGTAAACGAGCTGTTTTTCCGCGCTTCTCCGGATTTAATAGCCCCCCGCGACACTCACTTGAGCAGATACCTCTTTGGCTCTCGCCCTTTAAAGTAATACACTTAGGCGGGGCCCTCGCACACAAGCCCCCTCTCTCTCTCTCTCTCTCTCCGTCCTGTCCCTCTCAGGGCACTAAATTTTCAATTCTCAAACTTTATACTCCCCGGGAACAAAACTAGTTAGGAGGAGGAGCGGCGGCGGCGGCGACGGGGGGCATTAGAGTATCGGAGGGGGCAAGAAGGTCGCGGAGTCGTAAAACGGCCGCTGGTAACGATCATTTCGGCTAGTTTCCGTACGGGAGGGAGGGAGTATATCGGCGAAATAAATTTAATCAATCGATGCGCAGGCACCGGAGCCGGTGCGCGAGGCTCCGCTACGACCGGCCAAGTTACTTTTAGTGTATCGCATTAATCTTGGATTAGTTCGGGGATTTATTTTGGATTAGGTTCAATGTTGCGGAAGGGCAGATATTGTTTCAATTAGGCTGGGTAATGAAGAAAGACGCCGGGGAAGACGACGAGATGTTAGTTGCGCTTTTCATAATTTAGCGCTGCCGCGAGGCTAATTTTCATCTTTATGGGGGTTGGTTACTTTCGACGAGTCTGCCTTCTCCTCTGCTTTCGACTGATGAATGTGGGCGCTGCGAAAGCGTTGGGTGTTTATTTCGGGACGTTTAATAATTTTACAAGTCGTTGCGAATGAATTATTATTTGAATGTAAATTTAAAAATATAATGCGTAAATAAAACTTTTGATAAAAAAGCAATTTTTTTAAGCTGCTTGCTCGTTTAATATTCATATAATTATTTTTTATTAATTAAACCTGCATAAATTAATTAAACTATTTAAAAAATGAATATTGAAATACATTTCCCGCACTAAACACACTAAAACTTATAAAGAAACGAAATGACTTTTTATCGCTTACCGTCCCTTTTTTAAATTAATCATTTTTCTATATCAACGTACAAAAACTAATCTCACCTCGAAATTTGCACCGATTCTCAAGAGCAACTACACTCAAATAAACGACTCAATCGCGAAAGATACACCGTGCAAATTGCAAAGAAGACAAACGGCAAACATTAACCGGCCGCAAAAACTCGCTCCTTCATCGGCTCAGAACGCTCAACTGGTCGCGAATGCAATTCAGCCGCGAGCTTTTCGGTCGATCGGCCGCCGCGAAAGGCCCTTTGGTTCGCGCAGATCACGCAACGCTCCGCCTCGCAGATCCAAAAATGCGCCCTTTTTCGAACAGGGTGTCAACCCCCCCTCGCGGGGTCGATAGCCTACGTCTCCCTCTCTCTCTCTCTCTGTCTCTCTCTTGCGCAGGCGCCAAAGATCCGAGAGCAGGACTCGTGGGTGATTTCGTTGCGCGATGTTTGCCGGCGGAGAGAGAAAGAGGCGCGTTGTCCTTTAGTGTTATCGCTCTATCTACTTACCGAGTTTTATCATTCTGTTTTGTAGTCTTTCTCATATGCAGTTTCTTACGTCGGGCTGAATCGCTTTTATCCCGGCACTCCTTCGCACCTTTTCGCGTTTATTTACTTGCGATATACGCGCGTTTTATTTATTGTTCACTTTTATATATTGCCGCCGTTTTACGTCGCTTTAAGATTTGTTATATTCATAATAATTTTTTTACTTGTATTCATTAGCTTATCTTTCTCGAAAATCAAATTGATGAACGTTCTTATCTTCGAAAAATTATCGAAACCATCATTTTGAAAGTATTCCTTTTAATTAATCAGTATACGTCATCGCAATAAAATGCCCCCTTAACGCCCACTATTTATAAGCCCCAAAATTGCAAGTTACAACCTGCAATTACCCACGGAAAAAAACAGCAATACACTCGACGCCGAACCACTTAATCAGCCGTACCTCTTCCAATTTGATCCAGCAATAAGTTAATCGCTCGAGCTCCCCCCGAATCTCCCCCAGCGAAGCCGTAAACATTAAAACAAGTGTCCACGCTCCCGCCCTCGCCACCCCCAGCCACCCTTTCCCCCCGGTCTCCTCCTCAACCCTTTTCGCGCAGTCCGTGTCTTGCCGTCTCAGGACACAGTACTTATGCCTCTCTCCAGCTTCCTCCCCCCCACCCCCTCTCTCTCTCTGTCGCGCGCGCGCTTTGGCGCGGCCGCTCCGATCCTGGCGTGCAGCCGGCAGCGGCGGAGGCAGTCAGTGATCGCGGAGCCAGCGCGACTCGCAGCTCGCGCTCAGCTCCTGCCCTCCCCCGCCCCGTTCCCTCTTCGGCCGCCGCTGCCGCGCGGCGCCGGCGTGCAGTGCGCGTGATATAACACAAGACTTGCGTGACTACTTGCGCGAGGAGTGCACGAGTGCCGCGTGTAGAGATCTCTCCACCACCCCCTCCGCCCTCCCCCCCGTAGAAAAAGTGCGTCCTCGAGAAGCACCGAGCACAGTGTGCCAATACGGCGGCCACGATAGAACGGCTAAAGCTCCGCGAGGAGGAGCGGGAGGCGGAGGCGGAGGAAGAAGCGCGCCGCTACCGAGAATTCGCAACAGTCATTATGCTCGAGCTTTACGGAGTCGCTGGGGACGGCATGAGTTACCGGCTGCAGCCGCCGCCGCCGCCGCCGCCCCGCCGAGTTACGACTCTGCAGGCCGAGCAGCTCGCCGCACTCGAGGTAATGCCGCTGCAAGCCGAAACCCGCCGAGGATTCCGTTATCCCGCCCCCCGTTCCCTGTTCGATTTTTGAATGCTTTCTTTGAGCGAGCCGGAACGGATTGGGTCCGGTCGATCCCCGGGAATTGTTTCGAGGGGATGCAGGCGAACCGAACGTCTGAGACGGCCACGAGGACCGGAGTCGCCGAGTTCTTTTGGGAGCGAGGCGACGTTTGCGCGGATTTTTGGCCCGCGAGAGAGAAGGAATTCGGCCGGGCTTTTACGGGGGATTGCTTGTTTCGGAGGTTTTTACGCGTTCGCCGACACGCTTGATTGTTAATGGGTGATTTAAGTCGGGGGAATTATTTAGGATCGATTGGGGATTCCAACGGGGACGGTTGGATTGAGTTTTCGGGAGAGGATTGAAAAAGGACTGTGAAAAATTGATGCAAATCGCAGTTTTTTTTCTGTTTTTTTTTTTCGACGATTCCAAACTTTTTTTCTATATTGAAACCGGTATTTTGGCACTGTTTCAAGAGGGGGGCGATCAATTGGTTCAATGCAGATCACTTTTTAGCTCGAATTCTGACGTTTGATAAAATTGCCCGGAGCTTGATTTTTAACCCTCTCCAGTTCGAAATTATCCTCTCTCGCTTCGCTAATGAGAGAAATCTAAGTTCTTATGCACTGAGAGAAGAGTTTAGTAAAAATTACCATACTGCCTAGTAAGGCCGCCGCAGACTGTCAAAAAAAAAAAAAAAAATTACCCTACTTTATAGAAAAATTTAACAAACAGTATAATAAAATTTCTTACAGATATAGAGAATTTTACTGAAAATACAGAAAAATTCACCAAACAGTATAGGAAAATTTCTTACAAAGTAGCCTGCGATGGCTTAGACAGTATGGTAATTTTAACAAGATTATTTGTAATTTGTACTACATTTCTTCTCTCGGCGTGCAGAAACGCAATCTATTTGTAAATAAACGCGCTTCTATTTTCATTCCGATTTTAAACTGTCGCGTTTCCATTGTTTTACCGGCGGTAATGCGAAAAGTTAAAATGAAAAGATTTCGTTTACGAGGAATTTAAAAAGAAGGAAGGACAATGGAGTGTTTGCTCGTTACGATGTAATGCCGCTGTCATTAAAAACTTGGCTGGCAAATAATAAATTCTCTTCAAAATCGTAAATACGAAAAGTTGAGAAGAATGCGGTCGGCTAAGGTGAATACTCGCATTTCCGAGCCTCATTCTTTTAATATTTCCTTATGGCTTCCGGATTCGTATAAATAAATGCCTTTGAAAAAGCAATCTAAAGAGAAATAACTTTTAAGTGTGCTGAAGAAAATTCCAGATATTTTTTTTTTTTTTTTTTTTAGTGTTTCAAATAGAAGAAAATAACATCGGTGTAATTGTAAACAATACGAACATTTTTAGTGATAACAGCGAAGTTTACGTCTGACTGTATTCGGGTCCTAACTACTCGGAGAAAATGAAGCTGCTGAAATTTAATTAAAATAATCCTAAATATTTAACTTTATGCTCGTTACGTTGAAAAAATCCGCCGGCTAAAGAAATGCAGAGCAAGCTCGAAGCCCTAATTTTTAAAAAAGTATTTAAATTTTAAAGAAACGTTCCTTTGAAGCCAATTCCTTTGAAGCTCAAAGCGTCGGAGTGTCACCGGCAAGCGTCATACACTTTTCCCCCCGAGCATAATGAGCCAAATTCAATTGCGTTTTTTGTAATTTCCCCGGCGAGCTTTCTCCTCGTGTTCTTTTTAAATTGAAGGATTTTTTGCCCCGCGCCCTGTGCTCTTTCTCTCTCTCAGGACTTGCGCGGCAAGAAATAATCCATTACGTAATGACTGTCCCTGTTTATTAAAAAACATAACGCAGCCCGAAGTCCCGAACGGGAGAGGGAGCGCCTTGGAAATAAGTGCAATTTATCGGCGGAAGTAAAGAGTTTCCGTAAAAATGTACGCATCGATCAAGTCCCTCTCTCTTTCTCTCCCGTCGGTCGTAAAATTTAAATGTAAACTTTTACGAAACTTGGAAAAATCCGCGAGGACTCGCCGTAAAAGGCGGAGCCCGCGTCTACGTCGCGGACTCGGGGGTGCACGTTTAAAAGCCGATAAACCCCCGGATGGAAATCTATTTTTAATGCGAGAGCCGCTGATCGGCGAGAGAGAGAGAGAGAGAGAGTCTTGGATTGTTTCGGGGGAAAACTGGGCTTCGGGTCTCGAAATATACGTCCAATTAGGAAGCAATCAAGCACGACATTACGAAATCGATTAATGCTCTACCCTTACGAGACCCCCGGCCAAGATATAACCTCATACTTGATCGCTTTGTAATTGGGCCACCCACAAAGCGCTCGGCCAATACTGTTCACTTCAAGTTTCGAGCGTATATATATATATATATGTGTGTGTGTGTGTGTGTAATATACGTCCACGTACGTAACTAGAAGAGCGGATTAGCGAGAAAATTATAAATATTTATTTTTGTGAGTTTGGGGGATTGTTAGTCAGATTGGAGTTAGATTGGGAAATCTAAGCAAAAAAAGGTTCCAATGCAGGATATAGGAAAACACGAGATATACAACGAAAATAGTAAGATTTTCGAAATCGCAATTCAAAAAACCTTTGGTTCGGTATTCCCGCCGCGAACAATAAACAGCAGCAACGCGGACAAGTACAACGCGAAGCCCGCAGGATATCTCGAGCGAAAAATCTCGGATTCCTCAGACCTCCGCGCGTCTCCTCGCGTCTAACGGTGGCGCGCAGTTGAATTTCCATAATGATGCAAATAATCGGCCGGCGAACGGCTCGCGTAACGCGAATCGATACATCACCGCCTCCTCTCCCTCCTCGCTCTCCGCGTACGTGCCTTACTCTATACGTCGTTAACAGGCGGCGACGGCGGCGGCGGCGGCAGCGACGAAGTATCGGTAATCGCCGCTCGTCGTCCCTTTGAAATGCCGCCGCTCGCCGACGCAAAAAACATAATCGGCCCCGATGCATTCAGTGCCCGGGAGAGAGAGAGAGAGACTCGTTTGTTCGGCGAAAAAGTTAGCGGACTACGATATCGGGAGATGGCAGCTCCGGGGGGAGGGGATACTTTTAATGCTCGCGCCGGCTGGATTTTTGGTAATAAAATGGCCCGCCGGAGCTTTTTGGCGGAGACGTATTTTTTGAAAACTTTTTTTCGCGACAATGCAGGCGTGCACGGACGGATGGACGGGCGGAATTTATTATTTACGGTATGATTTTCAGCGGGAATTAAAAGAAGGAATTTTCGACGAGGCTTTTAACGCTTAATTGGGGTTGTGATTTTCGATGCTGCAGGAAGCAAATTAAAAATAGATAACGCAATATATTCTCTAAAAGTTCGGGGAATGATCGAAACGAATGAGCCGTGAAATGTATCCGAAATAATGCACGGGGAAATATGGTTTACATTTCAGTTTTAATTACCAGACGCCGATAAATACAGTGATTCGTAGATTGAAAGAAAGAACATTTTTTGCCTGCTGCGAAATATTCATTTCCTCCGAATTCCAGATGGAAGATTAAAAATTCAACGATACCCGACACTGCAGCGGCTCATAAACAAACAAGCAACGTTTAAACGAGTATTTATTTGAAATGCATCGCATACCAGAAATGTAATTCGTACGATTTCCCAGGAACGAATTAAACATTTCCCCCAAAACACTCGCGCAAAAGCTCTTAAAAAATGCGAAAATATTTGACCGGCACGTAGCAGCAGCCACTCCGCGCGTCTCGACAAACAAATTACGCGTCTCTCGCTTTTAATGCATTAATCACGAATCCCCGTGTGTACAAAATAGGAAAACGAGGCTTAAAACACAAAACAAAAAAAAAAAAGAAGACTCGGCTCGCGCAGACGGACGTTCGCGTTAAATTTAATTGAGTTACAGGCTCGCGCACGTGACGCGCGCGGGGGGCCCTTTATTTTTCCACTCCTTGAATTCGCGCGCCGAGGAGGAACGAATGTGTTTTGCTCTCTCTCTCTCTCTCTCTCTCTCTCTCTCCCCCCGAAAAAGAGAGCGGCTCGGCTCGAATTTTACGAGCGCGCGCGCGAAAAACTTTGCGAGACTTGGAGAAACAAGGAGAACGTACGGCCCCGGCGTTTGCATTGTCGCGGAACTTTTTTTTTCTTTTGTTTTATTTTTTGTTTTTTCGTTTTTCGTCGAATTCGCTCGGAGCGATTTTTTCGCGGCTCCTTTTTTCTCTCGTTCTCCCCTTTGTTTTTCGTTCGTACAGTCGCGGCGATGACGAAAACTGCGGGCGAAATTTATGGGACGGTGTAACGAGCGTGTCAATGACTCTGAAGGCCAGGGGATGTAAAAATTTTTTTTATTTTTTCGTTCGCTCGGCTATTGAACGCGACGCTAAAAGTTTTATACTTTTTTGAAGGAAAATTTCTCTCTTGCGGAATCAGCGTCGGGGGATGTTGATTTTCTGTCGGTGGCTTTTTCTTTTAAGGAGGATTTTTGATTAGCTGGGTTGTTCTCGAAAAATGGAAGTTAAATTATACTTTTTTTAGCATCAACTTTATTAGTTAAAATTTATGAAGTCAAAGCGAAAGATCAGAGATCGAAATTATCTGTTGAACAGTTCTATTGGTGTTAGGAAGTTGAAAATACATTTGAATTCAGTTAAAAAGGAGTTTGAGGGCGTATTTACCGAATAAAAGAGTTTTTCCGCAGCGTGTTAACTTTCTAAGCCCGAATAGTCAGTTCGAATTTGTAATTTCGACTTATGTTAATTCGGAATTAACATTCTAATCGAAGCGGGGAAACAAGCCTTGCTTCAATTACATTAATTATTCAAGAACAATAGGAACGCGCCAACGCGTAATATTAGTTGTTCCTTTCGACAAAAAGTGTCTCTCTCGATAAAATTTAAAGTGACGGAGGGGAAAGGAACAAGAGGGGATATTCCGGATTTTACAAAAATACAGCTTGGAAAGCGTAAAAGCTTCCGCAAAAGGAATAAAAGAGTTTTAAAAAATACTAATCCGTCTTCCACCGATCTGAATTGCAAATAATTTTTTTGAAGTTAAAAAACTTAATCCGTCAAAATTTGAAAGCATACTTTCATTCGAGAATTCTCGTTTCAAAACTTAGCTCCAGACTTTTTTCATTCAAATATTTCAGATTTCATTTCTGCCAACTTATTCTTCCTCCACTCGACCGCTTCATTTTTCCAAATTATCCCTGCCTCCTCCAGCAGGAAGAAAAAACTCCGAGATTAGATATTTTCCCCCGTCCACTTATCCGCTAATAATTTCGTTTTCTCCATCCCGATCCTATCTCGGAAATTCCTGCTCGTCGTCTTATATCGGATTATCGGCGGGGGGGATGGCTCTTGCTTTCGAACTTTTATAACTTTCTGTTTCTTGCTTTTGTCTTTTCCCAGCCCCGTTTATTAATTCTCGATCTCCCGCTTATTTTTTTTTTTTTTTTTTCATTCCTCCTCGCGAAGTTTCCTCGCTGCTTCTTTTTGTTCCTTCGGTGAATCAGCGCGCGGAGAGGCTTGGTTGTTAATTCACGGAGCGGATTAATGCGCGAACAAGCGCGGATCGCTTTAGCATTATCGGACTAGTAATGTCAAGCAGGATGATACAGTCGCCCCTCGTGAAGTGTTTTGTCGAAAATTAGCCGCTGTTGGATAATGCACGTCTTTCTGCGAGGCGGCCGATTCCTCTAATGCGGGAATTTGGAGCGCGTTTCATCGATGCGCGAATCGCCGCTGTTGCCTGGGAGACTCGAGCTGTTTTAATAAATTAATTGAAAGCTTATTATTGGTTTTGTGCTCTGCGCGCTGTTCGGCTTGGAAATGGCGGTGCTTTGTATGTTTTATGGATTGAAAGGGGGGGGGGTATATTAAATTATGCGAGAGTCTTTGACGTTATCGAAAAGTTCGCTGTTAGAAATATATTGACTGGCTTAATAACATGATATCTGTAAAATTCTTTTAACGTGAACCAGACCTGAATATTTTAAAAGCGTCAACTTGTTTAATCAGTGATGTACAGATTTTCAATACGTTGTTAATTTAATTAATGCTTCTCTCGATTATTTGTCAATTATATTGTAAATTAAGTTATTTTACTCTTAATTAAATTATATAATTTTGCAATTCTATAAATTTTTAGGATATAAATTAAAGTATGCAAAGAATGACATTGTCATTAAAATTCCTTTTCGAAATAGCCTGTGTAAGTATCAATTCGTGAACGTTTTGATATTGTTAATTCTTGTTGCCTTATTTAATATTTAACAATTAAGTTTCAAAAAAATATTTCAAAATTTTAATCTTGAAATAGTATTTTATGCTACAAGCGTGCAAAGATAGAGTTTCTTGAAGAAATTAGGTTATAAAAAAATCTGTGCGAGAATCACTTCTAATACGTATCTGTATTTTATACTACTTTCCTAAACAGCGTATACGTACAAACTTCTTTACTTTGCATGCGCTTCTGAATAGTGGTATTCTGAGCATCGAAATGAGAGCGCAAAATCGAATTTTACGTACGGTATTTGAAAAAATAACTTTGCAGAGATACTTACAGGCCTGCCTTCAAAAAGTTTATTATTGTATCTTACACTTACATTAGAAAAACTGAAAAACCATTTGATTTATTTCCGGACAGTAATTCATAATTAATCTCACTGGATTCGAATTCTAAAAAACAACATTAGGAAAGTGAATAATAAAGATATCACGATAGTAAGGTAATGTTATGTCTATTATTTATTGTCAATATTTACAAACCTATTCATAAAAAAATGTTTTTTTAAATATTTCCTTTTTTCTTTATATTATCCTTTTAATGAAATATAATAATACAGACTTTGAACACGAAATTTTATCTTTGAATTTACATAATCTTTCATTAAAAATATTATTGAAAAGAGAAAATGTTTGAAATTATAAATTACAACAGTAAAACTAAATGAACGCTGAAACGTATAATAGTTTACGTTAATCCATTAATGATACGCAGGTTATCCAGCATGTCGTGGCCTGTAGAACTTGATCCATGACGTGTAGGCCGTGAAGGTCGTATACGTGTTTCTGACCTTGTCGTTAAAATCATCATATTGCTGTGGTCACCACGCGGATTCATAGCTTCTCTTATAAATCCCATAAATCCATAGAGTCTCGTGAATACTATCGGGTCTAAATTATTGCAATCCACAGGACCACTACTGAGAACTCCGACGATTTCATTATCGTAAATTAGTCCAGTTCCGCTGTCTCCCTTTAAATGATAGCTTATACAAGTCTGAATTTGTCTAAAAAAAGTATTTATACTTACGTAACAAGCTGTACGAAATCTTCGTGCATCTGAATTCCTCGCACAAATCGACATGCTGAAATAAGGACATTCGTTTCTGGCGAGTATTTTAACATTCATAAACTTATTTATGGTACTATAGCCATCCGCTGGGTGGTTATCTATAAGTATATCTTGTCCGAATCCGCAAAACGTAGCTCGTTCATTGACGTAGGCATTAGAGCGTGGATCCAATGCTTTCATAGGTACGATTTCTAGCTGGTCTGGATAATGACGAACGCCTAACTCAGCGCTTAACTAAAAACACACCACGCCCATAAAATATTTCGCAATATTTCTCAATTCCACTGGTCTTACTTCTACAACAGCTATATCTGCTTCTGTATAAGAGTCTTCTGAGTTACCGAATGTATGTACATCGTAATCTGAGGGAATGAAGACTCTAATGACTTCCCTTTCGATTCCAGGTCCATTCCTGCGATTCGTTCCAGCTATAATTTTTGTTGAACCAACAGGGTAGACGATCTCTTCAATAACGTCGTTTGAAATGGTTATGAAACAGTGAGCAGCGGTCAGAATGTATCTATCGCTTATAATGCTACCGCTACAAGCATGTCCATACTCGTTTCGTGCACCTTCTTTGATGTGAATGGATACGTGGTACTTAAAACGGTGATTATCGTCAGGTAGGCCATTGATTATTGGAACCGCTGCTGTATTTGGCGCTGTAAGAAGCAGGCAAAAGGAATTCGAAAAAAGATAAAATTTAGAATGGTATTATAAATAGTGCATTTAAATAAAGCTGACGACTCAAAGAATTTATCATATATTATTAAATAATTGGAATTGACTCACCGTAATAAATCAGATTCAATAAAATTAAGAATAAAAAGCAGAATAAAATGGGCTTCATTTTTATACTTAGTTTCAAAGCGTTGTGTCGAATAAAATAACTCTAATATAACTGTAATATAGAAAATATCTTTCGATTCAATATAGATTTATACTTTTGCAAAATATTAATGTCCACGTGTAACACGACAATTTTAAAAATTTATGTAAGATAATTAAAGTGGATTTATTATTTTTTTAAATCAATTTCTTATATACTGATAAAAAAGTTTGCCTGGAATAAAAGTACTCGTATTAAAGAAATCAATTTTTAATTATGTTGCAAATTCACTCAAAAAAATGCTAAAAACTTTCCTATCAGTTAAATTTTCTTTATTTAAAAGTTCCTAAAAATTCAAAAATAATAACATATAGATAATTATAACAAATATAATGAAATATTTAAAGAAATATAATAATACAGATTTTTTACGAGATTTAAAAAATAAAATTTTATTTTAGGTTTTACATGATCTTTCAATAAAAATATTATTGAACAGAAAAGATGTTTGCAATTATAAATTACAACATTAAAACCAAATCAACGCTAAAATGCATAATAGTTTATGGACGACTATTAATATTATTATGCAGATTATTCAGGATGTTGTCCAAGTGTAGCATGATAATTTTTGGCTTAGACAGCCCAAGAATTCCACCTGTGGCCGGGATAGGCGAAAAAGCTCACGTGAGAAATAACATGAGAAATCATGTGAGAACTCATGTGGAAAATCAGGTGATTTTATGAAACAATTCATCACCTGATATTCAGGTGATTTCTCGTTTGTAAGCTAGTTAAAAAATCAGTCGAATTCAGTCTGATTCATTATCTACTATTATTATATTCAATACAAAATAATGTAACATACAATTTTTATGTTTACGGACCTATATATTATAAAGATTATGTAAGACAAAAGGGAATCAAAAATAAAAATGTTCTCCGAAAATATTTCTCCAAAGGCAAAGAGGCAATAACATACCTCATCAGAGCCTCAAGAAGAAAAAAGTTAAAGACAGACAATGAAAAGACTGAAAACAGTTGATAGAACTTACAGTTGATAGTTTACAGTTCGACAGTACTTTATTTGTGTTTTATAATAAGTTTATAAATAACGGTTTAAAGTATTTTTATAAATAAAAATACAAAATCTTATGTGCAATTTATTTACATCCTTTTATTTCTCTCTCTCTCTCTCTCCCTCTCTCTCTCTCTCTCTCTCTCTCTCTCTCTAATTGTCTCTCTAATTTCATTACGTTTACTAAATCGTTACTTATAATACATTTATAATTTTATATATTTAAATTTATTAATTTTACTTTAAAATCAGTCGGATTGAGTCTGATTTCACGTTCAATCAGACTGAATTCGGCTGATTTTTTTAACTGGCTTAAAAACGAAAAATCACAAGAGAAAACACCTGAATATCTGGCGATGAATTGTTTCATAAAATCACCTGATTTTCACATGAGTTCTCATATGATTTCTCACGCGGGCTTCCTCTTCTTCGCCTGGGGTGCAGAACTTGATGTACTATGTGTAGGCCGTGAAGGTCGTTTACGTGTTTCTGATTTTGCCGTTAAAATCATCATATTGCTGTGGTCACCATGCGGATTAATAGATTCGCTTATAAATTCTGAAAATTCATAGAGTCTCGTGAATACTACCGGGTCTAATGTATTACAATCAGGAGGTCCGTGACTGAGAACTCCGACGATTTCATTCTCGTAAATTAATCCAGTTCCGCTGTCTCCCTTTAAATGATAGTTTATACAAAT
>UCOM01000809.1:0-60610 GCA_900474385.1 Ormyrus pomaceus | reverse complement strand
TGTGTGTGTGTGTGTGTGTGTGTGTGTGTGTGTGTACGCTGTATTTCAGCTTCTAATGAACGGATTTTCTTCGTTCACGGCTCATTTTTTTTGCTTTCTTTGTGATGGCGGCTAAAAAAATCTTTTTTTATTTAGTTTATTTGTTTTTGTTTTATCGCAAATTTTCGATTTATGAAAAATTTAATTTTTATTTTTTTGAATGATAGGATTGAATTATTTGAATCGAACAAAGGCCAATTTAAAGAACATAAACATACCTATAATTTCAGAGAAAAAAAAGTTACCCTAACTCTTGTGGTTCTTTTGTTTTTTATAAAAGCGTGTTTTTTTAAAAAAAGCTTGTCAAATAGTTTTTGACTAAAAAGCCGAAAACTGAAAAAAATGAGTTTTTTATGTTCAACGATTACGGGAATAAAAAGGTTTTAATTTAATTAAAATTTTGTGAACAGTTGGATCTTTTATACATATATTTAGAGCTGTATAGTTTTTCAGCTTATGAAACTTATTAGTTCAAAAGATATTAAGGTTTTTTTTTATTTTTTAAATGACTATATTTTATTGAATAATTGGTCTAAATTTTTAAAATTAAAAGGAAAATTTTTTAAATTCATGAACTAGTTTTTGTTTTATAACGAGCTTAAATTATATATGATATCGTGATTGTATATAATATTAGGGTGTTCCTTATTTTCCTAACAGTTTTCCTTTAAAACAGAAAAAAATATATATTTACGTGTTTTTCTCCTGTTTTATGGTTATTGGGATTTGACATTGAGGCGTGGTCAATATGTATAGCAATATTATTGAGCAACAAATATGGCGGCATTAAGCTTGCGCTTAGCATTAGAAGTATAGATATATAGATATAGATATAGCAGGAGGCAAAGGTCACGAGCATAAAGTATTTTGACTTTTCGGCGGTAGGCGGCGACACTCAAAATGTCAAATCCCAATACCAATTGGTGATTTTAAGGTTTTAATTTTTGTTCTTTTTTCTAGATGACTAGTAAATACTTTTAGTAATATGAATATGAGTTTTTAATTGATGATTTTTGTTTATATGAGGAATTCTCACCTATAATTTTGATTTTTATTCTTAAGCGTTATTTTGATCGCTAATTATCCGGGCAATAGTAATATAATGCTTTTGCAATCATTTTAAAGTTGAATATGCATACAAAATGCAAATACTCTCAATAGAAAAAAACTTAATGAAGAAAAGGCAATAAATATATAATTTTTTCACTTGACACGTCACATTTTTGATAATAAGAAATCCATTCATTTGTTTCTCTTCTATACTATTAAATTCAGAATTTAAATAACAGAATTATTAATAATTAATAAGTTAGATCCAGCTATCTTTGAATAAAAGTTTACATCATTAATTGTTGCTTATTTAATCAATATATAAGTAGGTTATATAAAACTATTATTTTAATTTTAATAATAATAATAGTAAAACAAATAATGACAAACGATTCTTAATAAAATTAAAAAATGTAGAAATTGGAAAGAAAAGGCGTTGAAAATTTGTAAGTAGGAGATAAATATAACAATGAGTAAAGTGCGTTTGAAATACTTTATTTGATATTGTTGTATTCGAACATTGGAGAAGAAAGAACGTAAAGCTGCGTAGAGGCTTTTGCTAATGGTATACAACTTCTTTGAAAATTTCGCATTATTATCGAGTGACTAGGAAATAAAAGAGCGCAGCTTCAATCTACACATTAAATTGTATAATCCTTTTACATGAAATGAAGATACGGCTCTTTCGTCTTTTTCGTTCTTTATAATATTTAACGATATGTGATTAGGCACGTCGTTGTTCTTCAGTATCGTGTATACAATGAGTTCTTTATAGTAAATTTAAAACATTATGCCATCAACAGATTTTGACTTAAAAACTAACACAACGATCGATTAGTCAACATTTTAATCCACATAAGATTCGCCGTCTTTTTACATCGATCAATGGTGCTTCGCTCCATTGACGTTGAATTAAATTACCTCCCTTTCGATCGAACGTGCAAAAATGTCTTAAACTCAAAAAGCAAACGGTCACAGATTGCACGATAAGAAGTTTCACCCCTTCGAGAACGACGATCGAATGAAATTTTTACATGTCTACTCTTTCGAAAAGTTATTTATTATCGCCGTTTCGAAGCGGTCGTATTCTCACTTTTTTTTTCATCTTTGAAAATCCGTAAAAAAAAGTGCAAAGTTTTGACATTGTCAACAACAACATTACATTTAATAAGCAAAAAGTTTTGATTAACCGTCAGACGTGAAAAGAGCAATAAAAAAATAGAGAGTTCTGTAGAAAAATATATATTTTTTGGTTTCTTCTTTCGATACAGATTTTCAAAGGCGATCTCGCACGCGGAAGTCCAGAGATATAACAAACGAGACATTTGCGCAAAATACGACCGATCAGCCTACAGATTATATAATACAACAATTCAACTAAAATACCTTGAAAGGGGTTAGTATATAGTGTGAGCTCAATATGAGCCGTCGTACGAGTTAGAGTCTCAAGTTGGCCCCCAACGGTGTGGAGTCTCTTGTCGGCGTTATCGCCGCGGGAGTCGAACCATCGCCGTTCATTTCTGCCTCTCTTTCTCCGCCCACTTCTTTTCTCTCTTTCGCGTTTAACTCGAAAGGCTCGTTTTGCGATTTTACTCCCGTTGCGATAGCCGAGAAGAAAAGGCCAAACGCGCAGAGCTCGCCTAAAATGGTATACAAGACTTTTACAAAAAACAAACAAAAAAAAAATAATATTATTACGCGCCTTATTGCTTCTTCCTTTTTACACCTATGTACAAAGATCGCGTGAGACGGAGCTGCCGAGATGGGAGATATGTTTATTTTATTTTATTTTTTTTTTTTGTAGATTTTCTTAAATTTTCAACAAGGAAACGAAGATGAGACAGCGTCGGGAGCTTATCGGCGTCTGGAAGGGTAGCACCGAAGTTCGCAGTTTCTTCTTTTTCGTAATACTAATGACAAGAGTCCGAAGGAAAGAATCGCCGGTAAGCTGATTTTTTTCGAAGGAAAAACCAAGGCTTGCGCGCAGCGTCTCTCTGTCCAGAGATTTCCACCTTTTGGCTTGCAAGCGTTTTTCACAAAAACGTTGAAAGGCAAAA
Organism: Ormyrus pomaceus; assembly: GCA_900474385.1. Classification (NCBI taxonomy): domain Eukaryota; kingdom Metazoa; phylum Arthropoda; class Insecta; order Hymenoptera; family Ormyridae; genus Ormyrus; species Ormyrus pomaceus. Next base: position 57,464 of record UCOM01000809.1, on the reverse strand, counting down.
AGGCCGCGCGATTCTTCCCTTTGGCTCGAACGAAATATTCCCGCCGACGTGTGCGCGCGAGCGCTTTTTCTTTTAAAACAAAAGTAGGAAGGATGCGTAAATACGTATACACAAGAGCTACGAGGGTCCATGTAAGCTCGCTTTTTCTCGTACCCTTTTGCACTTTCAGTCTCATCGAAGCTTCTAAATAATCGAGCGCGCCGCGTCGTCCTCGAGCTCCGAGTGGAAAGGCATCAATCGGCAATTTATCGTTCTTTCCTCTCTCGAACTAATAATGCTTTGGCGGTATTTTCTAATCCCTACCCGATCACTCGTTGCTCCACTTTTTCTACAGTCAGCTACGTTTTACATGGAAGGCGAGAGTCGAGGAAGGCGAGTCGCTCGAGTGCGTCTCATTCAAATGTTGCATTCAAAATCGTCAGTCGTTAAACGTCAGTGTCGAGCCTCGATGTGCGTCCCAATTTCCTCGTATTTTCAGTCATCAAAAGTCCGTCGCAGTTCCGAAACAAAGATTCGAGCCTAATTAAACGTCGGCTGTTCTCACCGAGCGATCCCGCCTCTTTCCTCTCGGATATGTGCGTTCGATATACTCGTTAGTTTCGGACGACGCGCGCCGAAGGAGAAGAAAAAAAAAGAGAAGGCACTTTTATTCAGTCCCCCGTCTTTCGGTTTCTTTCTCGCTTTAATTGACGCGAGCGTCATCATCATGCGGGCTCGGGAGTGCAATTTTACTCGCCTCGAAGAGACTTTCCAACTGCCCTCGGCGCCCCGATGCGTGTGTGCGCTTTGGACGAAGAAACACCTTTTCCAGCGTATTATTCTACATATACTTTCATCGTTAATTTGTTATGCTTTAAAAAAAAAAAAAGAGCTTTGTATACTTAAATCACAAGATTGGACCGCGCTGGAAAATCGTTTCGTTCAGCGGTGGCGAACACGTCGTTCTTTACAATTTATTACAACACTCGGCTTCCAGACATTTGAAGTGGTTTTTCGTTATAACAGTCGTTCGCGAATGATACAATTTATTTTCCGCGCTACGCGTTCCTTCGTTTCTCCCCGAGGAAAACGAGAAACCTACATAATTATCTTTTACCATTTTCTCTATTAGCGTCTCACTATATCCCTAATAATATAAAACATCATCGACGGACGAACGATTGGATTTTTTCTCTCTCGCACGCCAACGTACACACTCACTCGCGCTGACAAAAACTCTCATCCAACAAATAATAATAATAATAGTAATAATACAAAAGATCGAAAGCTTGGAAAAGAAACGCCATGGAAAAAAAATCGGCACTCATTCCTCGCTTCAGAAAAAATCTCGTCGCTTTTAAACGCAGAAATCGACTCGTCGTCGCATTGACTAATTGGTAAATTCATCCTTAATTATAAATACAATTTAATACGGGAAAGCATAATCATTATTTTTTTTAAAATTCATTCGTCGGACGCTTCGTCCGGGTCGCCGCGGGAGGCAGCTGTTCTTTCGGCTGTCGACGATAACGTCCGTAAAGGCGAGTCCCCGGCGAGCGGCGTCTTGCTTTTGATCCTTATCTTTCGCTGTACGATTTTCTTGTGAATTTTATTAGAAGCTCGAGGAGGCCGACTTCAGTAGACGTAGATGGTCTTGAGCTGGTCCTTCAGTTCCGGCGGTATGGCGCAGGTCTCGGTTTCCGGCTTCCTCTTGACCAAGCGACGCCAGCGTCCGCCAAGATTTTTGCGGAAGCCCTTGGCAAAGCCCTGCCTATCCTGCTGCAGCCCGTGTACGAGTGTGTCCTGTAAATTAAAACAAATGTTTTTCCTTAGTTTTTTCTGTTATTCACGGCGGTGCTATTAGGTATATAGTTTTTCCCAACGCCCCGGGGACTCGATTAAGCTGTCGACCTTTGAATAAGTGTAATAAATCAGTGAAAGGCGCGTCCGGCTCATTTTCCGACCTGTTGGCGACTTCGAGCGAGGGCCCATCTCACTCTCGACAGCTCCCAAGAATAGAAGCAAAGGACCTCGGCGCGGAGAGAAAGCAACCGACAAAGGGAAGAAGCCGAGAGTAGACCGCTTTTCCCGCTTCTTAAGAAAATACTGTATAATAAAAGGCTCCGAAAATCGACAGCCTCGACAGGGGACAGAGAGACTAGGCGGGTTCTAGGGCCAATCCCAGAGGGCAGGCAGACGCCGGAAGCGGCTTGCGAGCGTGAGAGTGTAAACGCAGGCAGGCAGGCAGGCAGGCAGGCCAGACGGGCAGGGCAGGCCCCTCCGCACCGGCTGTGCATACTGCCGGGGAAAGAGAGAGTAAGCTAGAGTTTTCTGATCGATAAAGCGCGCGAGCAACGGAGACGGACCGTTTCATTTTGGTCATTGAACCGCGGGGTTCAGAGAGCTCTCTCTCTCTCTCCCTTATATAGGTGCTATATCTCCGACTCCCTTCTACCTCGCCCCGTGGCGCACTTCTATTTATCGAGCGCCTCGCTTCTTCTTTTTTTTTTCTTTTTATTTCGCGAGATCTTCTCCGCGCTCTGAATTCTAGCCGGTCGATGGCCGACGATGGCTAAAGAGTCGCGATTAGCCTGCCTGCCAATGGAATCCAGTTTTAAATAGATTAGGAGAAGGTTCGCCCGTCGAAGGAGAGGAGCCGTCTGGTGCGTGCCATGCAGGCGCTTTGCGCGACCCGAAACGCCTCTGTTGCCGAGGGAAAACGAGATAGAGAGAGACAGCCTACTTTTCCCCCGTAGCCCTTCGACAGACAGACGCATTCCACGCTACTATACCGGGTAGAACATAAGTTTCACCCGACGCGAGTTCGCTTCGCTGGAAACCCACGGCTATTAGTCCTCGACCCCCTCTCGCCTGAAAGCCCGATAAATGTTTTAGCTTTGAATTTTTAATATTTCAAACTCTACCGGGAGTTCTCGGCAGCCATAAAGACCTATCCTCCAGTCAGTCCGTAATCCGTTTCGTAACGCATATATAACTATATATCTATTTCTCGCGCTCGCACGCCGAAGCTGCCCACGAGGAGAACGACACGGGAGAAAGAAAGAGAGAGAGAGAGAGAGAGGCGACGCGCCGCCGAACCGGAAGTCTCGGACGTGAATTTATAGGCTGGCGAGTCTAGAGCCCCGGCGCGCTTAATCGCGTAAGCGACGCCGACGCGCGTCTTGTGGACTGATTGCGTCCGGGATGCGCGAGGCTTTGCTTCGATCTGTTACACCCGCGGTGATAAGCTTTATCGTCGCCGATAAGCCCGCTTACGCAATTCCCTTTCCCCGGAAAAGCGAGGGAACACCAGCTGCCGCTCGACGTTTTCAGCAAACCGAGAGACGACCTGGCAGACGGCCGATGTCGTTTCTGTATCAACAGTTGCCGCTATATTTAACCCTCGTTTTTTCGCCTACTCATTTGCGAACAATCCCGCCGGCGATTCAGTCCGTCGTTAACGGTATCGAATTCCACCGCCGACTCGGACTATTTTCCGAGCCATTAGTCAGTCGGCGATAAAGTTACTAGCTCCGGTAAAACTATCCCGCTCGTCTAGCCTCCGAGTCTAGCCGAGAGGACCTTCCGGTCGCGGTTATCCAAAAGTGAAAATCCTAGCCGCGTAACCTATCCTTCGCTAAAAGAAAAAGGTAAAAAAAAAAAAAAAACGGGAAGCCGGATGCGGAGAGCGACGGCGGCGGTTACCGCCGTACGAATACGAAAATACCGCGGCTCGTCTATTAATAGCCGTCGTCGGTTTGCGCGTGCGAGCACTTCGTCGGCGGCGGCGTTACTTTCGAGGACGCGCGTGCGGATCGCCGGCTTTCGAGGGTAGCCGCGGCCTCACGCTCCGGATTCTAATACTCGGCCCTTCGCTCGAAACCCGGCGGATCGTACAGTGTAAACAGGCGCCCCCGGCGCCTGGAGAATTCGACGCTTTTTTCCCTATATTTTATAAAAAAAAAAAAAAAACAGCGCGTGCACGGCCGACCTACGACCGAGAGGTGTAGTTCGTGCCGGCTCATTTGGGTCGCTCGCTCGCATTTTCGTGCGGGAGAGAGAGAGAGAGAGAGAGAGACGCAGCGAAAGCGCTCGATATCGCGGCCCGTTTTCGTTAACTGTGAACGCGTTCGTTTCTGTACTGGCGCTTATACGTGCACGCTCCGTCGTACACACACACCTGCGACGAGCTTCAAACGAGATTGCCCAGTCGACGGGCTTCCCGGGCAGTCGGCGTGCTCCGTTTCGAATACGCGTCGCGCGCATCGAGCCGACTACGTCGCTCGCCGGGGGTTTCGCGAATTTCCCTGAAAACGAAAAAAAATCGAGGACGCACGAGCCGCACGCAAATTTTACCGCTCGGTAGATGATTAGATTAACGAGGCGCGCGAGCGACGTGAATCATTCGCCTCCCATCAGCTGAATCGACCGTCAACGGCCGCGCGGAAAATGGAGTAACGCGCGTCCTAGAACGGAAGCACGCCGCGCCGCGCCGTGACGTCTTTCCGCGGAAAAGGACAATTTGAAATGTCGCGCAAAGGACCCCCGGCCTATTATCCTCAAGCAAGACGCAAACGAGGCTCGTTCAAAGTGCGATAAAGCCGCCGCGGGCGTCGGTCAAGCAGCCTCGCTACCGAGTAAAATCCATGGACGTTACGCGCGGTTTAACACCCGCTAAATTTTCAGCGACCTCCTTTCGGCAAAAAGCTCTCCGCGCCCTCGGACTATTTTTCCGCGATTGCCCAAGCGCGCGGCGCGGCTCGATAATGAAGATCGTTAATCGAGGGGAAATTTCTGCGGGCGGCTATCGGTGTGCATACAATGGAAACGACTGCGAGCCCGACCGATCGGGGAACGTGCAATAATCGCGGCCGGACCTTTGCGTGAGAAAGTAATCTGCCCGGCGCGGCTCGCCGGGGCGATAAGTGGAGCGTAAAACGGTGAAACGATGTCGCTCGTCCGTCCTCTCCAGCGAGAGTGAGAGACTTACTTGTGCGCGAAGCGTGTGCGTATATATATATGTTGTACGCGCATGCAGATGCGACGCGGCGGCGTTGCCGATTGTTTAAGGTCTTTTTTTTTCTCTCTCTCTCTCTCTCTCGTCACCGCGACGACCTCACTTACTTCGCGCGTACACGCAGGCGACGCATGCCGAGGCTCGCCGAGAGCCGAAGCCGCCGACGACGAGGAGAGGCAGGTAAGGAAAGAGCCTGCCAATGTCCGATCTTTCCTTCGCGATTTTTTTTTTAGTTCGAATTTTTTTATCGCGCGCTGCTTTCCTCGTCGTTTTTAATGCTCGAATTTCGCATTTGAGTGTTGGGTAGTGCTGAGAGACCGGCGGGTCGTTTCGCGAAAAATTGTAATATTTGGTTGAAAATGTGAAATCGGCGCGAACTTATAACAGAAATGCGAATGATAAAAAATCAAACTTTTCTTTTATTCCATTAACAGCCGTTTAAAAATGAAAGGAGAAAGCGACCGAGAGTCTGAAAAATGAACACGCATTTATAGCTTACTTATACAATTAGTGTAAAACAATTTAGGCAAGACGCATCGCGTGAAAGAAATTCAGGGCATCTCTAAAAAAGCCTCCGCACACTTTGTCTAACATTACTTTCATCTTACGAGTTTCCAAACAATGCCTCCCGTCGGCCTCCAAATGTCTATCGAAAGAGTATATGAAAAAATGAGCAATGGAGAAACATAGGCGCCGCTCCGCACCGCAAGGACACCGAAAAAATCGATAGGCCAGGACGGTTCGCCGAAACGACCGGCGAGCCAGGCCTTTTACGAGGATTACGAGCGTTCCCAGATAACGAGGCACGAGCCAGTGTTACGTTCCGTGCGCGCTCTTGCGGCGCGCTGCGCGAGAGTCTCGTTTTTCGACTCTCCCCGCACGAGGAAAGTGGGCCGAAACGCGAGACCGTTTTCTAATTGAGACTTTACGATTATTAACCGTCCGCCGGGCTTTAACCGCCCCCTTTTTTTCTTCAGGGTATACAATGGCGGAAGCGAACTTTGCTTATCGGGCGAATTAGAAAGCACGCCGGATTAGACGGCCAGCCTTGGGAGTGTGTATCGACGCCACTTCCGCGACAGGCGCCTCGTAAAGCGATGTTACAAAATTAGCGTTGCGCCTTTTACCCGACTCTCCGTCTCTCGGCCTCTTCGGCGTGCATCGGGAACCGACCGTTTTTTCGTCCGCGCGCGAGAGAGAGAAACACGTCTATTAAGCTGGCCCAACCACTACAGCACGACACAATAAAAACTATTTCATAATTTTTTGCTAATTTTTTACTATTGTACTATATACTAGCTTGAGTATTAAGCTAGCACAACCATCTCTGTAACTAAGTGCGTACACCCGACAACCACGCAAACCTGGGGAGTATTTAATGATTGTAAATAAACATTAAAAGTAAATAATAAAACAATAAACTGTGCACCCCTCAACCACGTAACCCCGGGAAATTATTAATTAATAATAAACAATTTAAACAAATGCACTGTACATCCCTCAACCACGTAACCCGGGGGGTATATAGTTTATTGTTTACTTATTCGTTTATTAATAATGCTTTTCCCCGGGTTACGTGGTTGAGAGGTGACAGTTTATTGTATAATAACTCGTTTATTAGTGTTTTCCCCCGGGTTACGTGGTTGAGGTGTCTACTGCTTATTGCTTAATTATTCGTTTATATTAATAATGCTTTCCCCCGGGTTACGTAGTTAAGGGGTGCACAGTTTATTGTTCAATAGTGGTTGGGCTAGCTTAATACACGCGAGAGAAACCTTTCCTCCGAAAAAAAGTGGAGTAGCGGCGAGTGGTTTCTAATTTTAAAAATAAACTTTATGAAAGCGTCAAGCCCTCGCTCGAGCGGCCGACCCTGATGTACACGCAAGAAGTCGGCGGGAGAGCGCGCCTCTCTTTTCTTTTTTTTTTTCAAAATCAAGCGCCCGGGGAGAGTAAAAAGGATCTGCGAGCGCGGCAAATTCAAATTCCCCCGTATTGCGCAAAACTGCTTTTTCCGTCGGCGCGGGCTAAGAAACGGGCGGCCGGTGACTGATCGGCCGGCAGCTATTAACAAAAGGCTTTATCTCGGGCGCTTGAGAAATCGATCGGAAACGCGGCTGTGTATATAAACAGAGTGTAACAGCACGTATCGCGTTGACTCACGACTCGCCTCGAAAAAGAGAGCCCCTTTTCGCAAGTTTCGACGCCGGACTTTACTGAGACTCTTGCGAAACGCCGGCCGACCTGACCTAATATTATTTTTTTTTTTTTTTTTTTTTTTTGTTTCCATTCGTTGTACAGCGAGGATCCGGTGCGGGCTGGGAGCTCGTCTCGGTGTCGACGAACTTTTGAGAGCAGATAGCAGAAAATCCGGTCGGCAGTAACATCAAAACCGAAAGCAGGAAAGGTTGAACCGAGCGCGAGGTGTGTTTATTTCCGTTCGAGGCGATGTTTGTTTAGCCGAGCAGCGGGACCGAGTTTACGGGGCGTATATAAATTGTTAAAATTCAGTGTTTATCCGAGTAAAGGCAAACGAGAAAAGGCTCGATCGAGTCCTAGAAAGGGGGGGTTCTCGCGCCAAATGCTTAAAGGGCCAAGTGAGCGAGGCTAAAGTAAAAGTGAGACACCAACCTGATCGTTGTACAACGTGTACTGAGGCGGGGGCGTGTTGGGCGGCGGATAGGGCGGCGGGAACTGCCAGATTAGCTGGTCCGGGTTGCCGCTGGCGTTGGTGGCGAAGAGCGTCGTGCTGCCGGTGTCGGGGCTCTTGGCGTCCTGGCCGTTGTTGCAGCCGTTCCCCAAAACGGCTACGATCGTGCTCGTGGCCGACTGGCCGCCGCAGCAGGAGTCGACCGTCGTCGTCGAGGCCGACATGGCCGGGTTGACGACGCCCTGGGACTGCTGCTGCTGCTGCTGCTGCGGCGTCGGCGCCGGCGTGCACTGCTGCACCTGCACCTCCGGGTGCACGGTGCCGCCGTGGTGATGGTGGTGGTGGTGGTGCTCCTCGCGCTTGCGGAGCTTGCTGCGGACAAGCCGGATGGCTATCATCGTGCCGTTGCTCCCGACCATCCTCTTGTACTTCAAGTACAGCCTCGTGAGCTTCTTCGCGGCGTTAGCGGGAATTTTCGGGCCGGTCTGGTCAGAGTTTCGCTCGAGGGTTTAACCCCGAGAAAAACTCTTGCGGTTTAAGGGGGAAAACGAAAACGAGACGCGCTAGTCCGCTTTTGCGTTCGATCTTTCGATCGGCTTTTCTACCTCGAGAGTCTACTCTAGCTTAACGCAGGCATGGTTCTTTCTTTCTTTAATTATTTTTTTCTACAAAAGCACTTGCCAACGCCGGCGTTATTTTTCTGTCTCAGTGGATACGGCACTCTTTCGCGCACTACGGGTTATTCGAACAATGCGATATATCTATATAACGGCACTTGATTCGTTCACTCCACTTGTATAAAACAGCTTCTAACTTATTGAGAAAAGATTGACTAGCTTCGTGCGGACTCGAATTCGAATCCTCTATTTGGCTTGGAAACGGAAATTGGCCAGCGAGCGAATTCCTCTTCAAAACTAGGCAGCCGAAGAAGAAACAGGCTTGCCTCTTCTCCAATGGTCACATCGGAGCGAAGTGTACTGTGTGTGTGCGCGCGTCCTAGCCCAACCTAGGCTACGAACCCTCCAAGTCCTGTCTCATGGGCAGGCGGCGGCGGGGTCCCCTCTGCTGCTCGCGAGCGAGAGAGAGAGAGAAGGTGAGAAAGAGAGATATAGAGCGTGCGGGTAGCGAGCGAACGAGCGCACTGCGTGAGCTGCACACGGCACCTCTGACGAGTCTCTGAGCCGGTGGCGCTCGCGGCTCGGCCTCTTATACCTCGGGGCCGAGCCGCTGACGTCACGACGCGTGCCTGCCAGCCCCACATTGGCCGGGAGGCGCGCGCGCGCCAATCGCTGCCGCCGCCGCCGCCGCCGCCGCTGCTGCCTCGGGCTTTCGAATCGACGCGCCGCCGCCGCCGTTGAGCACTGCTGCTGCTACTTTTTCCCCAGAGGCCGGAGAGAGAGAGAGCATTGCGATCTCTTTCGAGCTTCGGGCAGGGAGCGCGACGACGACGAAGGGGAGAGTTATCGAGCCAAGAACGAGCGTGCACGCGGGGCCGCGAACGATTATTAATGCGGATTTCTCTGGGTCGAGGAGCGACGGTTTTGTCGGTGAATTCTAATGGTGACTTTATCGAGGAAAGCACAGCTGAGTGCGTTTAATTGGAAGAGGATCATGCCTTATCGGGAGGAGTGATATCAATAACAATTGTTTCACCGCGAAAAGCGTCATGCAATCATAACTGCCACGGTTCCGCGATAAAGCTCAACTCGCGCATAAATCTTTCGAGATAAAACGAATGCTAGTTAATGCGCGGTTAAATAATTGTTCAGTTCCCAAAACGATTTGTTAAGGCGCTCGAGTTTCGCTGTTGGGAATTGATCTGAATGTTAGCTTGGTTTAAATTCATTAGCCAGCATTGCTTATACTTAAATATACGCTCGCGAACTTATAGAGCAAAGAGAAAAGTAGAAGAGACACGGAGTTCCTTGCACTTCGTTCCTTTTGCTCCTCGCCCTCTTTCGCCTCGAGTTCGCGATTTTTTTTTTTCTTTACCTTTCTCTCTTCCCCTTATTTTTTCTTCCTGCTCTTTCTTTTGGAGCCCCTTTCGCTCGAACTACGACGGAAAGAGATAGAGATAGATTTGGTGCCGCACTTGAGATTCTGCTGCGCGGCGATTTATGTATAGTCCGATCACGGATTTCAGGTGAATGTAATAAAGATTCTTTGTCTGGTAATTGAGAAAGCAAATTTTTATTTTCTAGCAATAGGTAGAATTTACCTCTTGAAACTTTGTATGGAAATAATGTTTAATTTCACAAAACGATTACGAAGTATAAACATGTTTGTACTATTTTAATCCCGTAAAGTAGTCATTTGTATGAAAGTAGATACACTGCATAATAATAGTCACATTATGGAGTCGTAATTAAGTTTATTTCAGCTTTCACTCCCCACGTAGAGTAATTGAAAAATCCATATTACGGCAGGGGTACTATTTCAATTTAATTAAAAGAATTTCATCACCATCAGGGTATAATAATATTAAAATATGATGTTAAAAATTTAATTGTGCCCGAGAATATTTTTATTCCCCAAGGCAAATCTCACTGACGGATTGTTTTGCTGTAAAATTTATAAAGGAATAGCAAATCCTACTAAAACTTTCAATACGTACCGCTTGCAATACACAAGCAAATTAGTTGAAACTCGTTAACTTTTATCGGACACCGGGTATTCTTGTCTTTCTGCGCATTTGTGTAAAATCTATCATTCGAGTTTCCAAAGCAATACTATACTTTATTCATTCGGTTAGTAAAAATATTTTTCTCCATATAGTATTGTATACCAATAAGCATCTTAAAAATCACCCGCAAAACTCAGGTGTGCGTCAAATATTCAACCCGCGTATAAAATCTAAGCAAAACTACGTCGGCGCTGATCACCTACAGGCGCAAGGTTTGATCTGCAAATGAAATCCGAACTTTCTTCAGTGTACAAGCGATAATTGTATTGCATCGCGTTCTGCGAAAGGGGGAGCCGCAAAGTAACGGGCCGAGTCAATCGATAATTCACGAGTTCCTGCTTTTTTTTTATTTCACTCGCCTCGTCACCAGCTTATAATAATTAACAAGATTTTACTCTTCCCGTTGCCGCGCTCAAACGTTTTTTTATTCGCGAATTTTTTTCGCGCCGCGAGACTATTTTTAGATTACATTGTACGCGCAGGTGAAGAAAAAGTTGATTATTCCGTATTTGCATAGGTAAACAAGGGTTTTGCGAATATTTATAGAAATTCTGTTATGTTTACCCGTTGATTTACATTTGAATTTCGACGTTTTGTAACAGCGACAGTCCGCTTATAACGATGATATCATAATTTCGGATACGCAACTAATGATGTTATCTCACGTAATATTCGCGGCTTATCCCGATAACTTTTGAGCAACGTGATTGGACTGATGATCAAACTTTTGAGGGGTATTTTTAATGCTCGCGTAAAAATAAACTAACATGTGCATAATCCTACGTGTACTGTTATAAAACGTATTAATAAAACGACATTTCTTTTTTACTTTTGCAAAAAATGATTCAATTCCGTATTGCAGCAAAATTATTCATAGCATTGGATTATTATTATTGATACTATTGATCACGATACATATTACGATACTATTGTGTAAAAAAAGGCTTGTTTTAGTCAGTAATAAAATGCTTCTAATAATAATATCAACCGAGCACGCAATTGCCTTGAATTAGAACAATTATGCTCGACGACCGAGCACTTATTTATCAATTTTTCAAAACGACTTGCCAGTATAATATTACCGAAACTTTTTAAAATCCAAAAAAAGCCTTAAAAACTTCATTCCTCCAACGAGCAAAGAGAATTCTTTTTTCGCGTAAACCATCTCATTCGGGCAATATCGATAATATAATTTGCTCGTTCGTTTTCTCTGAAAGCTCATACGCGCGTCTTTACGAGGTCGTTAAAAAGCTCGCGCGACGAGAGCGAAGCAAACATAGAACCGCAATCTTAACGCGATTCGCAAAAATAGGCGGGAATCGGGCTAAAGTTACGCGGCTCAGACGTTCCTATACCTACAGTGTGTGTGCATGGACGAGAGACGTAGAAAGGAGAGGCAGAGGGGAGGATGCTTTTGTCTCCTTCTTTTTTTCAGCGGAGAAAATGCCCCAGTCGTCTGGGCTTCGCGTTTTTTTTCTTTTTGCTTTTGCCGTTTCGCACGGGAGTCGGGGCAAGTTTTACTTTGTTTCGCAGAGGCTCCTTTGGCCGCGGCGAGTTTGAATAGTTTAAAAGTCGTCCTGACGAATAAAAAATATTTTTCCTCAAAATATATCCTTTAAAATCATTGAATAATATCGCTGAAACTATAGTGAAAATAAACTTTTATTTAACGAGTTTACATAACAAGTTTATATTACCTAGAAAAACAGAGAGTTGTAAACTTTTAACGACTGCAGTATCTAATAGGAGTATAACATTTGAAAATAAATATTCTCGTGTCATTATAAATTACACAAAGCCGCGCTCAAGTGTTAAACGCGAACCCCAGCATTTTTCTTTTTCTTTTTTTTTTTGAACGTTCACTAAAATCGCGAACGCGACGCGACTGTAGAATCATCTGGAGGAGAATCGCAGACCTGATATACGTATATGCCGCTCGCTTAGCGCTTCCTCCTCCTCGGAGTTTCGCACGGCTCGTCTACAAAAAGAAGCGAAAAAGGCGGCCTGGAAAAAAAAAGGAACGAGTTCAGAGAGCCTATGGCCGACGAAACCTTTCTGAGAATCGCGCTGCTGCCGCGTACCCGATAAGGTCATTCATCCTTTCAAGGACCTCCTCCTCCTCCTCCTCCTCCTCCTCCTCCTCCTCCTCCACCGCCTCTCACTTCGCGGCGCTCCTTTTCTCCCTCTCTCTCTCTCTCCCTCTCTTCTAGTCCTTCGAGGGAGAGAGACGCATTCGATTGCAGATGCTCCTGCATTCCGCGAAACGACCCCGTGGAATATTGCGCGGCCAGGTTCAGATAAGACGAGTCTTATCAAATCGCGGCACCGAGTCGCGCGAGAAATCCCTTCGGGGAGCGGAGAGGTGAACGAACTTTTTCTTTGTCCTGTCGACGGAGTACTCTCGTCGAGCACTTTGCACCACCTTGTATAGATTTTGCGGTTTTACTGTTAGAGTGGATATTGAGTTTCGTATAGTATATGTAAGAGCAATGGGTTAGAGTCGGGGAAAAATTATTTTTAAACTATTGTCGTTTCTTGTGGGAGACGCGCTTTCTTACGATGTAAAAGATCACGTTCGAGGGATGGCGTGCAGTTGTTAAAAAAAGAATATGGAATGGAACAATAAAAAAAAAAAACAAATATTTTCTGCAGACAATAAATATTATTGCTTTGCGAGGCGCAGAATTATTTTTGCGTCGTTGTAAAAATGAAAAATTTGTCAGAAGTGTATAAGAGAAATGATAATTTTTACGAGAACTTTCTTGAGCTACTGGACAGTCACATGTTATTCAACGGAAGATAATGAGACGAGTGGAAAATTTTACGATTAGAATGTTAATTAAACCTAAGCGAAACCCCGATCTACGACCTATAATCATATTACTTACTACCAAGTCAAAAGAAGATGAAACACTAACGACTTCTAGAATCTTCGATTATCCGTATTACGCGCTATTTTTCGATAAAAATAATGACGAAACGAGAAAAACCAATAATAGGCACTCGGGAGTTTTAAAAATATACCGAATCCGCATTATTTAGTCTACTTCGCGTCTAACTTTATTCTCAAAGCGTTCAGCGGAATTTTATTTCCGAAATGAAAAGCCTCACGCGACAAACAAATTGAAAGCTCAGTTTTTTAAAACAAAAACAAGCCGGCCCGACGTCTTGGCAAAAGCTCAACCTCTCACCTAACGCCTCTCTGAGTTCGGAGCCCCAGAGAACAAAGCGAACTATCGAGCAAAAGCTCGCGTCGCTATCGGCGAATTATCAGCGGACAGGTAAGGCAACGTCTTTCGAGAGCGGATCGCAGTAACCGCATTATCGATCCATTTTTCTCCGCAAACACGCGAGTTTTCAGCGTCAACGTCCGCGCCGAGGACGCCAACCGTTGCGCGTTATCTGCGCCGCCGCGCCGAAAGCGCGATGCGTGCACGCCTCGCAAAGAGGGGGGGGCCCTTAAGGACTGGCAATTTTTGACATAGAATCGCGAAGAGTGGAGGTATTAAGCGTGGAAATAAAAAATTTCTTCAAGAACGTGGCTTCGAGCTACAAAGGAGCCCCGAAAGCCAGCGAAAATACATCCCGGGCGCGCTGAAAATAAAAAATTCTGACCCGCGAAACTTCGACGGAACTTTCCCAAATCCGCGAAAGAATGGCCTTTGTATCCTGCGGCGAAGTCGCTTTTAATGCACGTGTGTGCGAAAACCGCTTTTCGGCAGATCGCGCCAAGTCGCGCGCGTCCGTGTGTGCGCGCCGCTCTTTTTCGCTTAAAAATAGACATTAACCGGCGCATTGTCGAGTGCTCGCGATTGCCCGAAATAGACGGAGCGAGAGTCTGGCTGGCCGATTCTATTTCATTATAGAGATTTTCCGGTGGAAAAAACCGCGCGCGGGGTAAAGGGGGGAGTTCGCCTCGTCGCTGCCAAAAGTCGCGGGAGCCTCGCGCGCGAAAGGCGCGATGTGGTTCGTCCGCCGGCTGATGGACGAGCGAGTACAAAGATGCGCGCGGTTTCTTCTTGAAAAAAAAAGGGCAGTCGTTTGATCTTTCGCGGATTCGCGAGAAGAAATTGGATTGTTGTTTCGTTACGAGAACTCGATAGCCGGACTCTTTGTTTGCTTCGCTTGATAAAAGGAACGTTCTTTTGAGGTTGTTTTATATATTTAAAGCCATTGTTTGCAAACAGGTAATTAAGAGATTAGATATATCGACAAAAATAAAAATCAGGTTATTGTTAAATTTCACGGACGCTTTGTTAGACCTACATTCGTCGAATGAATTATCGGAGTCGAAATGATAGACTTTCGATAAAAAAAACAATAAATTTCTCGAAAATCATTATTAATGCGAGTAGCCAGAAAAAAAAAGAAACACGTTTCAGCGTTGCACAACGTGCCGTTATGCCTACTATCAATCATATCGACATTATTATTATATGAATGCTCAAAGAATTCAATTACTAATATCCTTCAAAACGCACTCAAATTGACAGCTTTTGGAATGCCTCGGCGTTTCCTAGAAGTCTGCTGCTTTAAGAGGCTGATAAAAGTTAATTAATAAATTCTTGGTACAATCTAAAATTCGATACAATCGTTAGAGATAAAAACTAAAGTCATCGAAATTCTGCGCCGATTATCAGATCAGAATTTCGAGTTTTTAGAAGAAAAAAAAATCCCCCCATCGAGTATATACGCTCGCGAATCTTATCACCCGAGAAAATGTCTACAGAAAAATGCTGATATCGAAAGCGCAGATTAAAAAAAAAAAACTAGATCCCCGCATGAACGGCGAGATCTCTCGCGCGCAAAACTCCATCCAAGCGACAGCTCATCGAGCCCAATTTCATTCTCTATTTACACTCGCGCACCGGCGTCTAAATCGCTTTACAACCGACGTCATCGCGCCGCGTTCGCCGAAAGCGCACACGCGTCGCAAGCACGGCCGATCTCCGTGCGCGCGCGGCTCGCCGTCATTTGGATTTCTGATTGAATCAAGCGCATCCGCGAGAGAGAGCGTGAGTCACACGCGCGCCTAACCACCGGCGCGCGCCTCTGACGCGCCTACGTTGTACGTCCGCGGGCAGCGTTCAGGTGTGCGCCGCGGAGCCAAAACAAGTGTAACGTCGTCGTCGCCGCGGTCAAAACATGTTTGCCGGAGATCCGAGCCCTTCTCGGCGGCGTAAACAGACGGGAGCTCGCGGAGCACGGTTGACTGTCCCCGCGGGCACGTGAGTTGATTGCGTGGCGCGGCGCGGCAATAATATTGTCGACCTCTGACCACCGGCGACGACGAAAGCAGACGGTGTTTGTCGAGTCGGCTGTTTTGTCGGTAAGACGATTGAAGGGTCGAATGTGCGCACTTTGTGCGTAGACGGATTGGGACACGCCAGCGGCAAGTGTATAGTGGGCTTGTTGTGCTTTCGGACATACAATGAACCTATAACGTTCGCGGAAATGAGATTCTCGTTTATTATAGTCTTGATTCATCGTTTCATCACTCCCGTCCGTTAGTCACTCCTGGCGAGAGGGCGATTATATAAAAAAAATACATAAACGCAAGGAAAAACGGCGGTTTTCCCGGAGGGAGTTTGGCTTTCCACGAAATTCGAAATTTCGTTCTATTCGTAGGCCAGGCTGCTCTAAAAATAGCGCGGGCACAATAGCGTTCGCGATAATGGACTTTGGCGACTCGCGATCGATGCCTCGTAACTGCGACGAACACGCGACTGATTAAAAGAGCCTCGTCAACGCCTGCGAATCGCGGCTTATTACTCTTCCGTCCGCGCGCGCGGCATTATTATTAGCGACAGCAAATAATTACTTATCGACGTAAGATTCTTATTATAGAGTCCCGTTTCCGTTCGATTGGGATTTCCAGTTAACACGTGGAAGGGAGGATATCGGGGGAGATCGTGCCGGAGAGTGTTTTGTAATTGGCGGTGCTCCGCGCGGCTCTCGATAAGCCGAGTCGAGTGCGACCGATAAGTGCGCGGGTGGAGTCATCGAAGATGCCACGAGCGGATATAATAAGATACAGCTTTGCGTCAGACGTTCCGAGTAGGAATAAAATGCAGAAATAAATGCAGGGCACTTTGCACGTGCAGCAATAATTCATGAAAAAAAGACGCTGACGTAATTTCATTACGTTTTTCAAGGAAACTCTTCTGGAGTAGGCTGTCGGGGGATTTTAGATGGAATATCATTCAGTTTTACTTATGGTTTGAAAAAACCATATTTATAGCAGTGTGGATGTGTTGGCTGGGGCTATTGGCGTATTTTTAGCGTCGTATTTCGAGAAAATTGAAAAACAAGTAAAAGTTAAAGTTGATTGGAAAAAACAAAAATATTGACGGACGTCTGCAGTAGTTTGTCTATATTCGTATATATCGATTTTCTGCGTTCAACGAGTAACGGCAATAAACGCATGCTTTTTAAAATTCACAAGAAATAGTATTTTTAAAATGTCTAAAATTGTGTTTAATTTAACGCAAGAAAATATTTATTTTAAATATTTTGAGACAGATATTTACGAAAATTAACATTTTCCTAAAACTAATCGTAAACAATGAAACGTGAGAATAGTGCACAGATTGTACGTCAAGAAATGCGAACTTAAGTATCGCATTAACATTTCCGCTGTAATTTAGTACGTAAAAGGCGTCAATCGATAAAACTGTTCTCTGCCACCGTAAATAGCTTATCGCCGAGCGCGCATTATAATTTTATAAATATTCGATAGAAGATTCTCAGATGTTGACCCATTGATAGCGAAGCAACTCTGCAAAGTCGCAGCTGTTTCGAAGCGGCACAAAATCGGCGATTCCGCCGGCGATTAAATAATCGATCGAAATATCAATTGTTCTGATCTCCGACAGAGATTCGCTCCAAGCGATGAATAGCTGTCGTAATTGTTTTATAAATCTGGCGCAATACTTTGTGCACACTTTACGCGCAGATATATAATGTCTATCTTCATTGCTGTACTCGCGATAGCACGTCCGGGTACAGTGATCTGCACCGTCGTTAATATGCGGATTTCTAATTCTACGTTTATGCAAATTCCACACTCTTATTTGTGCTCGTAATTTGGGGAGGATTGAGAATACGCGGCTGATCATTCGCGTATTCGATCGATACTCGCAGGGAGTTTAGCGAGAAGTGAAAAATTGAAAGCTGATAACGGCATGGGTTGGCTGATATTTTGTACGGAATTTTCCCGTGTTTGTTTAGATTAAAAAGGCAGAAAAGTCTGGAATGACGCTGCACATGTACTTGAAAATTTTGCCTAGGCACCGTTCCATTGATTCAATGCTTTCGTAATTTGATTTTTTTATTGATAAATTAATTATTTGTATATTGGGTTATTATTTTATATATGGTTATGCACCTTATATATTATATGAATAAGAAATACGTGTATCGTTATAAATTATTGTATATCATTCGAAAGAAAAATTATTTATTAAATCTTTAAAAGTCTCTGTAAAATGAAGATTTCAATTTTTTTACAAATCTATAAAAAATACGAATTAGTTACTCGAAAAACACCCTGCAGAAAATTAATAACTTAACCAGTCTTGTTAGTTAGCATGCAATTTAAATGCGGACTACTTCGTAATAAAATATTCATGTGCCGAATGTATTTCTGTTTTGTCAATATTAATGAAATAATAGCAGCGAGTACATTTTATATTGTTTATTATTACTATATATTTTTTTATGACACTAGTAACGAAATTACCTTGAACCAAAAATAAAATATGCTGCAGCCCAGTTTACTTTACTCAAATATTAATATATTGGAGAACTTATGTTGTACACTGAATGCAACCAAAAAAAACATCCTTTTTAGTTAACAATAATTTTAGTTCATAATTCAAATGAGAAACTTTCTTTTTTTTTATTAATTAAATTCAATTATAAATTTACTTTCAACCTGGAGTAGATTCATTTTCACTACAGAAACATTCCTTTTATTTTTCAAACACAAGCATTATCGGAGAAAGGAAAAATTCTACTTCGAAGACAAGAGTCACTAATTTTGAAGGGACTTTCCGTATATCAGTAGACTATTCCACTTGCTTCCAGAATGATTTTTTTTCAGTGCCATTCTAATTTCAAGAGCAGTGAAAAAATTAGCCAGAGAGCGGATGGTGACGAATAGATTTTCCACATCGCGTACGCGAACATTTCGAGCGAAAAGATATAACTCGGCTTGAGCGATTACATAAAGTAAATCCGTAATGGAAAAACAGCCACGTGGAGGTTCGGTCGCGCTTATTCCGCTAAAATGCGAAAAAAAAACTCGTGCGCGCGATAAAATTTATCGGACCGCGGCTCGCATAAAGCGACGAGGCGCCGCGCGTCGATTTTCCGCAAACCTCCGCAGATGACCGACGAAAAAACGACGCTTATACCTATTTCAAAATTTATTACCCGCGGCTTATCGCACGACCTATGCGATATACCTGTGAATAAGTCGAAAATTTTTTAGTAAACAAGTATTGAAATTCTAGGTAATATCGAGCTCGCGCGATGACGTAAATCTTTTCTGAATGTTCTTTTGTAGGAAATGTTTTGTTGGTATAATATTATTGACAAGTGATTTTCTGTTTCCAGAATGAGTAAGTGAGTATCGCGGTTACGGAAAAAGACGGTAAAATTAACGGTTCCTCGAAAGTGCATCATCGCTACAGGCGCCTATCTGTTAACTGTCTGTTTACGAACGGCTAATAAAGTTTGTCATTGCGCTCAGCAGGAGCCGCTACGAGAATCCGTAGAGTTTACATCGGGTAAAACCGTAGAGATTAGACTTCGCAAACCCTTTTTTGCCGAGTTTATCGAAGCTTTTTTTAAGCGCGGTGGAACAAATAAATATGAAATCGTAAGAAGTTTTTTTTTTTCAATCAAGTGAGTAATTCCCCCAGAAAATGAACTTTTTTTTAGAAAACACACGCTGAGCTCTGACGTCAATTAAGTTTTGGAAACTCCGCTCCAATAGTTTTACGTTCTCATTAGAGTCGAATAAGTTTATAGTCTTCTTACAACAAGAAAGGTTCAGATAGATTATTCATATTCATAAATTTATACCAGTTTTGACCTTCAATCGTGAAATTGTACTAATCATCAGCCACGCATTTCTTATTCATGCAAGTTTCAATGAAACCGTGTATCTTTTCACTTACAAGACAAAGACTACAAAATAATATCAATACGGGATTATCTCAGCGATGATTTTGAGTTCTTCTTGAAACATATTCCGTTCGATGACTTGGTTATACAGTTTAATTTCATGACGTTACTCTCAAACTCGAAATTCCCTCTCGGCACCGGAATCTCTTGCGGGCTTTCCGCTCGAAGGCTTTGTCGGTCAAAGGTACTTTTCGCTCTTAATGTTCAATTTGCATCTGAATCTAACGAACACGTGAAACTGGAAGTACGCGCCGTTCGAGTGCTGCGTGACTCGGGGAGCTCGTTTTCGTGCAATTCGGCGTTATTCCCGCAAGAGAACGTCTAAGGTTTCTCCGTGTGCATACAAAATTTTTGAAAAGCACGTAATTGCAGCTTTGTCCGTCGTTAATTTTCGCTAACTTGCGCTATTATGTGACAAGGATACCAGTCATTACGTAAACCGTCAAGCTGTTCAATTAGTTCCTACTTGTCTTAAGTACGTCGCGGCGTTCGGCGCAACAATAAGTTTTTGTTTATCGTACCGACGAAGAGACTGCGGTAATAATTTCGAATTCGCAGGGCGACCAACAAATGTATACTTGATGAAAACTTGATTATGTGGCAGCTGAAGGCTCCCTTTTCTCAATCGAATTCACGTGATTCCAAGAAAACTTAATGACTTACACGAGTGATGTATCAGGATTGGCTTTTAACTGACTTAGCAAATGTTGAAGGTTGCGGAGGAAAAACTGTTTAGCTGCGAACATAAGAAGAAAAGCTGCCGGTAGGTGAAAGGGGCCTTGAAACATTTAGATTGAATCATTAGTCCACGAGATAAAGCGCGAATCTCACACTTGAACGACCTCTTATTGAATCACGTGGCAATTGATATAGAAACAATATAATAAAATATTAGTTTCTAATTCGCTACAAATGCAATCAATCGTCAATAAAATTTTCTATGCAAGCTAGACGTGTCAACTCGAACAATCTAAGCAATTGTTCGTTCTTTAAAATACACTTATAGAATGTCATAAGTAATCATTCGAGAAAACGATTTCTATCCTTTGACGTCAGTCAAACCTAAAATTGTTCCATTATCTTACGCCATTTCTATAATTACAAAAATTTCCTCTCTAAATTATTTTATCATAATAATGATACTATTCAAGTACAATTGGAAGAGTAGCTAACGATCGTTATAAAAAGTTTTTTTTTGTTTTTTTAGAAATTGTGTAAATATCAAATATTGGTAAAAATAATTACTTGTCAAATTACATCTAATATATAAATAAAATCTCTTTTATTGATTAAACCCTCGACAAAAAATCAAATATTATATGCAGATTCGTGTTTTGCAAAAAATGAGTGGAAAATAGTTATTTATCACATTTAACAAATGTAATTAGAAGAAAGACGCTCCAACAACCGCCCGCTTTACACTTCATTATTTGCAATTACACGTGGCACACTCCGCTCCGGCGACACGAAATGCAAATGAGTGCAATCGAGAAAAACGCAGAAAAGTCTGCCAGAAACGAAGAAATTGGATCCTCCGAGCCTTCGTCCACTGTTAAAATAAAAGCAAGTACGTGCCTTGAATTCAAATAGTCCGGCGAAGCAACACTCGCCTGGGACACACACACACACAAACAGGCAAAGAACGCCAACGCTTACGTAATCTGTTTCTCTTTTTGCTTCTTTCTAGAATTCGACGACGCGCAGAAGCGATTCGCCTATAGAGGAGTACCTATCGAGTTCCCGCCGCTTTTCGTGTGAGTGAACTTATTCGTTGTTTGGAAAAGAAGGCCCCAAGGATACGTATTTCGAGAAGCTTGAGTAAACGAACTCCGATATAGTATATATATATAGTATATATATATAGTTTTCGGGTGGACTCGCGTGGCTCACGCGACAGAAATTTCTCGAGCTGGACTTTTGCATGGAGATTTCACTAACTTTTTATCGCTGCCTCGCGTTTTTTCCTTAGCTTTCGTTATGTCGCTATCTCGTTCATCATCTTGAGAATTACTAAAACTTACTTTGTTAAAAAGGCTATGAAATTAAAAATGTGGCTTAATTATATAAAATATTATACTCGTCTTTTTTTTTTATGCGAGCGAAAAAACTATTTGCGCCTTTATCATCGGATAGGTTTGGCTTTAGATTGTAAGTTTTTGCGCAATACCGTATTTTTTTAAATTAAATTTCTAATCATCAAATTAAAAAATGAAAACCATTCGGTCGAACAATGAGATTCAATCGTGGAAGTCCTATTTTAAACTCGGTGTATCCAATTGTTTGTATACACGAACAGCTGTTTCACTGTCGTAAGTCTGCTCACACATTCCGTATTCGAGAGCAATAAAATTTGCAAATCACCATACGGAAGCTAAGACGGAATGTACACAATCTACAATGAATTTAGCCTCGAGGCCTTAAAACTGACTAACTCTAACACGTGCAATTTTTTTTTTAAGGTTTCCATCGCAGTATAATGTCGAGAAATTTCTGCTTATACATTGTAGATACCTGTACGTGTATGCTTTGTAATAATGTTATATAATGCGGTAAGACAATAGCTCGAATAAAATAGTTAAAGTTGTTTATCTTTTTTTTTTTATAAAATTAGTTGATGGATTTGCAATGTAAATTCTAGAAACTATTCGAAGGTAATTGTATTACTTTTTATAATTTGTATAACTAAACATTTTACTTATTCAGTTATACTGATGTAATTTGAGAAAATTGGTTTTGATTTATATATAATTGATTTATTAAATAATAAAGATAAAACAGTTTCATATAAACTTATGTAACCCGCTAAAAAAGTGAATTTATTATTTGAAAACAAAATCCGCGCATGTAAAAACGCAATCCCAAAATTCAAAACTGAATTGAATAACCTCTAACAACGTTAATACTTTACCCGACAACTCTGCCATTTTTGGGGGGGAAACCCGTGAAACGACAAGGTGCAATTATCTGTCCCGGAAAAGTCCGGTGCCCGATTTAGTTATCGATCCAGGCATTATTTGATTATACGGAGTAAGAACAATATGCCTGTGAATCAGTGAATGGGTATCTGGATGATGTAGCCCAGGGAAGCACGGAATTAATGCATGAGAATTTAGCACCATTTAGAATCATCAGGATATTATTAGATTCGATGCTGCTAATTTTATAACGTAATTTTAATTAAGTTTAATTTTATAATTGACAGTTTGAAAATTGAAAAAAAATTACTTTTACCTTAATTTATGCAAATTTATATAATTTAATTAAATATTTATTCAATGTAATTATAACTGAATATTTTTATAATTATTTATTTTTTTTTAAATCCCTTTTCAATTTTCAATCGCAAACAGATGATTCAGAAGTTGAACAGAATAATATTTTTATTGGGCGATAAACAGTCGAACAGCAATAAATTTTTGTTTCTTGCTATCGTTTTTACCCATTCGGTCGATGCAAACAAAAACGCAACCAGCTACACTCGACTTCCTGTCACTGTTTGACAGATCGTTCGAGAAATTTACGGTCAAACCGCGGCAAAATTGCGGATCAAGAACGTTCCTTCGTAAGCATAATATACGGCGAAACTGCGTCATCGGTCTGCGTCTCGTTTTTTATTTTCCACGCTTGATTCAAAAGGCTGAAGCGCTAGAAAAAAAATGGCAGTCCGTCGCCTAATTAGAATGTGTCAGATGTCTGCTTTAACGCCCGCAGACCGATGAAACGAAAGGATGCCAGCCGCAAAAAATTTCCGCGAGGACACGCGCCTCAGTTTGTTTTCCGCATTGTGCTCGCGAACGCAACGCGCGGGGATCCAGCTGATTGTCAGATGACAGGTCTGGCCCTGGGCTTACAGGGGATTCCCGCGGCTTTCCGCCGATGACGTACGCCTACGTTAACGAGTGCAAATTTACCCAAAATTAATGCCTACGTAACGCAGCCGCATTGCATTTTCCGGTAAGCGGTTCCCAGGAATCTCGAAATTAAGTGTCACCTATCCAGCGGTCTAAACTAGAAAAAGCTCGGAAGATGTGTTGACACAAATAGCAGTGAACGAACCCCGCTAATTTCCTTCGTCTGAATCGCTCGGGGCAGAATATCAGCGCGCACACAAATATATCGCTCAATTAATAATTCGCTCGAGTCGCGTCTCCGCCGCGGTCGGACTGCGATCGCGACTGTGTCCTCAATTGGCGGACTCGCTTTTTGAACGCCGGGGAACGATTAACCCCGCGCGCCAGCTGCCGCGAAGCCGAGGCGAGCCTTACGGGCGAATAAATGACGGTGCCCGCCTCGCTTGATCCTAATTCGGACGGCTCGTCGCTCGGCGATAGGCGGCAATAATAATTCTGCGCATTCCGAAATCGCTTCGATCGACGGGGGGGAGCTGCACATGCTTCATTCGCTATTCAAGGATCGTCGTGGCTCACGAGGCTGCTTATCTTGAAGGACTGTCGGATGGTAATTAATTTTACATTGTTTAGGTGCAGAGTGCCTGCTAAGCAACTTCGATGTTTCGTCACGTGCTCGGGTGTTGATTGAATGCACAGGCAGGCGTTTCTTTTAGTTTCCCTTGCACGCGTGATTTTAATGTTTT
This sequence comes from Ormyrus pomaceus, assembly GCA_900474385.1. Lineage (NCBI taxonomy): Eukaryota > Metazoa > Arthropoda > Insecta > Hymenoptera > Ormyridae > Ormyrus > Ormyrus pomaceus. The sequence continues at coordinate 33,352 of UCOM01000809.1, read as the reverse complement.
TATTGATCGAGTACGCCAAAAGCCGAAGATTGGTTGGCAGCTGAGATTTAAGAGCGTTCGTTTCAAAAGTTTTTTGTTTTTTTTTTTGACTGCCTTTCGAAAGAGTAGGCCATGATACTGTTACGTAGAAACTTATAAGACATCACGGATTTGAGAGAAAGAGAAAGTAAAAACAAAGAAGTTGCTTTGCCGCAAATAATATTAACATGCAAGTATCAAATGAAAATAAAAAAATTATTATATTGGCTATATATATAAATTAAAAATTGCTTAAGACAATAAAAAATAATGTATTATATACATTAAAATAAATATTTTTTTTTCTTAAATTTAAATTGCAATAAAAAACAAATATGTAATAAATGTACGTTATTTAAAATGTTGAGACGTTAAATCTACTTGTCATTGCAGTCGTGACTGTAAGTATAATATAAAAGTGGCGTAAGTTGGTTCAATTACCTGATGGTGACGGCGAGGAGGACGATGATAACGCCGACGAGAACCATCGCTATCAGCACACCGCATATCATGTACACACTGTCGACTGGTGGATCTGCAACACACAAGCATACACTTGATGTTATTATACGCTTGAATTTTTATTTTTATTTTTTTTAAAAGAACAGTAACTCCTCGTGATGCAAAAACTGGTTTTTCCGGAAAGCAGTCATTATGAATTTTAAAATTTCGTAGTTTTTTTTTTATTTTAATGCATTTTGTTTGCGGTTGCAAGCAGATAGTATTTTGATTTTTATTTACGTCCAATTCGCATTAATTGAACTGAATTCACGCGAACGAGAAACCGGCACAGTTTCTTGGAAAATATTTTGCATGTCTCTTTCAATTACATATCTATAAGAATTATTTACTGGAAAGTCAGTTCTTTGTAAGTTTCTTTCAAACTCTGTTATTACATCTATTGATTTTTAATATTTTTCAATTATTCTAATCCCTTGCTTGATTTACCTCAATCAAAGCAAAACAATTCCAAGTTACTAAAAAAGATCGGTTCAAATAGCTCAATGCAAAACTTTAAAACATTCACCCTGCAAGAAAATTACCATTCCCAAAATATTATTATTCCCGCATACTAATAGTTTTTTCCTGGAACGAGCAGCGCGGGCAGCTTGGACTCGGAGCAAGAATGGAAGGAAAAAGAGTTCGACCGCTTCTTCTAAAGTACGAGAATGTACCGCGCGTGCAAGGCAACGCACAGCCTTGTACGACGTAATTACACCTGGCTTTGCGTAAGCTACGGAAACGCGCTTATACGCGCGCGCGAGAGAAGAGCGCAGCGAGTACCAGCGCAACGGTGGAATCTGAAAAAGATCCCCTTTTCAAAACTTGCACAGAACACCGCCTGATGGGTTGGCCATTTTTTTTTTTTTTTCGAGCCGCGCCGAAAAGACTGTAAATTATCGAATAAGTGTGCGGCCTCTTTATTGCCCTGCCTTCGCAAAGGCGATCCCGAGAAATAGTTAAATTTCGTTAACAGCTAATAAACAACGATCTTTACAGCTGGAAAACGACTGCCGCCGCCTCGACGGGCGGCAATTTCAGCTTTTAACAATATACTCCCGCCACAATGCGCGCAGCGCGTGCAACAAAGAGCTGCCTCTGAAAATTCGAATGCGAGGCGAACTCGCGCAGGTGTACAATATATAAAAGAGCGTGAGCAAGCAGCAGCCCAGACGTCGCCGTCGCCGAGTTGGCGCGGGCGAAAAAGCTCGCCGGAGATAATCGGCGAGTATATATATCCTGCCGGTGCGTGCGATTTTTCGGCCGGCGCCGCGAATCGACGACGTACCAGAGAGTCGCGGCAACCTGTGCCGCCGCGCCGATACACGCCGATATAATCGATCACGCGACAGAAGCGTGGAACCTGCACACACAGACATGCCGAGTCTGACGTCAGCGCAGCCTCCTATGCGCGCGACCTGCACGCGAGCAAAGGAGCTTTATAGCCGCGCCGAGCGGAGACAGCGAGGAGAAGCTGGACTTTTTTTATTGTCCGACGAATTGCTCGCTCGTTCGTACGGCGAATACGTAGACATGTGTCGTCTGCGCAATGACTCGCGGGAGGGACACACGTGCCGCAGCTCGGAGTGACGAATCGAGTTCGCAGCTGATTCTGGCGATAGCTTCGCTAAACAGAACATTTGGTGCGGAAAAAAAAGGGACTGTTTGCCGACGGATTATATTTCGCCCGAGGAAATAGGAAATAACGGGACGCTCAAGACCAACCAGCAAATATAATAATGACTTTACCAGAATTATACAATGCTCGAATATTTATCTCGAACTGAATTTCACTGAGAAATGGCGCAGTGGCTCGTATTCAAAAGCAGGCCCTTCCCCCGCGGCCGACAATGACATAAATACATACACAGTAGCAGCAGGGAGCACGAAACAGCAGCAGGCAGGGCCTATCGCGAAAAAATAAACGGCACGCGAACTTGCCGCATCGCGAAAGATGCACACATATAATATATACCGTTGCTCGTAGCGGCTTCGAATAAAGTAGGCTATCGGAAGCGAGCAATTTCGCCGCGGCCACGACACGATCCGCGCTTCGCTTTTTCTTCTCTTCTGTCCTGTCGGAGAAATTGACGATCCGCCGTTTCGTAACGAACATTTAGGCGGCATTGATTAATCGTTGGTCAACCTGCCCGCGGTTTTGCCGCGAGGATCTTCTGCGCGAACCTTGAATGGTGGCCACGCTTTGTTGAGCGATGTTCGAGGTTGAAGAAATTGACTTGGGTACATTGTGCGAGATATATTATTTGATGAGAGTATCATTTGCCGCGATTACATAAAAGTGGTTTGACATTGCAGCGAAAACGTAGCTATTGTTTTGATTACATGATTTTAGAAATCTAGTATATATACATATATAGTCAGCGAAGATAAATGCCCGCGACGTTCCTCTTTTTACTTTCAAAGGGGATCCATTAATCAGCCGGCTGTAGTATAATTATTTCAATAAACGCGACATCGGCGAGAGACTTTAGAAAGGCCGCGCTTGAACGTTCAGCCCGGCGTCCCGCGGCAAAAGCACAAACTCGGATTCCCAAAGCAAGCTGGCCGATTTCACCGCGAATCGGAAAGAAGAGCAGGAACTTTCGTTGCCAAAGTTCGCGGCAGACCACCGGCCGCCAACTCTTTCTCTCCGCGTCCACTTTCATTGCTCGCTCTTGACACACACACACACACACGCAGAGCGCGAGCGCCCTCTCATCCGTGATTCAGTCGTCCGTGTCCCACATAATGCAAGCGGCGCCTATTACGCCAAAGCAGGAAAGTTTTTGCGCGGCGGATGTCGCAAGGATCCCCCCCTCTGACGTATATTTCGCGACTTTTTCCGCGGAAGATGTTTTTTTTTTTTTTCGAGGATTTTCCCGGAGGTGTGCCGAGGGAAAAACGCTGATTTCTGTTTTGGTTTCGGCTCTCGAGGCGGCGGCTGCTTTGAATTTCATGCTAATCCTTTCCTTGTTTACTCCGCCTGCCACGTGCGTTAGTTAATCGCGCGGAGAGCGCCGGGATTGTTACAGCGTGGATTTTGGTTACGACGCGGATTTTTTGCGAGCCGCGAGTATATTGAACGTGGCGGCAAGAAAAAACAAGCTCGCCCGGTAAGTCCACACCTTAATCGCAAGTAAATATGTTTTTCTTTTCCGTTGGAGCTACTTGTTTTCTAAGTAAACGACCCTTGAATCGAGGAGGGAGAAAAAGAAAAATCAATCAAGCTGCTTCGACATGCTTCTTTTACGCGGCCGACTCAGCAAACGGATGATGCGCTCCGAGTCAATATTGCGGGCAGCGCCGAGAGTTAGTTTTATTATTATCTCGAATTCGGCGATGGGCTCTCGAGCAATTAGTTCCTCTCTTCGTAGAAAATTGCGCATCTCGGCACGGCTGCTTTGACGTCATTGACCGATCCCAGACGGTTTCTTTTTCGCTTAAACTTTGAACGAAAACCAGCAAGCTATCTGGCCGAAGCGAGCTTTCGTTTCCTTGCACTCTAACAGAGTGCGTTACGCAAGTTTTCGTTAAAGCTCTTGAGAATTATTTTGGGGACCGCAAAGAGTTAAATGTGCATGTCGTTAATTAAAATTGAAGACAGACATCGGAGAATCATTTTGCGGTAAAAATTTATTCAATTGCAAAACAAATCTTTTTTCAAACTACAGTCGATGATTGATTGGTTTTATAATGTGGCGATGAAAAAAATTTTTAAATATTCTATTATATTTCCAATGCTGTGTGGAACTTGCTGACCTTTTCAAATCTTATAAATAAAGATACCGTTAGAGTTTCGAGGCGGCGTGTAACTTTTATATTGATGCTAAAGCTTTTTTTTTTTTTTAATAAAATACGGTGTTACTCCGAGGCGTTAGATTAATGCCGGCTCGCTTAACCGGCTGCTGATGTAGAACAAAGTTTATATTTATAAGTTGTTCTATAGCAAAATATTTTTAGTTATAATCGCTTCCATTGATGTGATATACTACGTCTTTTTTCCTCTGTTCCTTGTTTATTATTTATAATAATAAATTTTATGCTGCTGTAATTTTATTGTTATCCAATAAAAACGAAGTTATTCGATTTAAAATACAGATAAAATTGTTCACATTAAAGCTAAAATTATCTGTTATTTCTCAAACTATTTAAAATAATTTTATCGTGGAATTTCATGAATCATCCGCAAAAAAAATATCTTGACGTTCGATCAACGAAGCACAAGAAACGCTCAATGGTATAGTAAAATAATTGCGGACAAGTAGTAAAATCAAAAAATACTTGATAAGTAACGTTATAAACTAATTAAAAAGAAATTAAACAGCTTTAATAATCGCGAAAACGTAGCGTGATATAACGTTCCGATTTGAAATGCCTTCACACTCTATATAAGTAGCACAATTAATTGTAATTGTACAAATCATCACCGATAATTGTGTGTCTTTATCATAAAAGTATTTTTTTTAGATTTGAAAATGCGTTTCTTATAGAGTGTTAACAACTCTACTATTATATTTCTAATGTAACAAACTATGCGGTAACCCTCAGTTTATTAATTAATTCAATTTACAGAATTTGTATTAAGATGTAAGAATTTTAAATAGGAAATCGTTTGCGGATCCGGCTGAATCCAGATTTTATTTTAATGAGAATGTTAATTTTCTGATTTAGGCAACGCGTATAGCTTTTATAAGAGTTCATTCGGTTTAAAGAGGAGGGCAATTTTACTATTAGTTTTTTTTTTTTTTTTTTTTTTTTTCGTGTTATCGGGAATCCCGATTTGCATTAATTGCGTAAGAAAACTTAAATTATTGGAAAAAACAACTTTTCGCGATGCAAATGCAAAAAAATAATTTTTGATTGAATAAATTTGATTTCAAATTAAGTTGTGAATTCACTTGGTATTCGCTTAAAAATTCTAAGGAAACTTGGGAGCAGTTGTTTTTATTTTTTTTTTTTTGAAACTTATTACAAAGATCTAAATCAATAATTCATTGATGTTTCAACACGTGCATTCGCCGTTTGCAATTATCTCGTATTATCTTACTTACAAGCGGGGAACTACCTATAAATAATCGATTACGAATCCGCTGTCAATAGACTAATAGTTACTTTTTATCTGCTTCCGATTCTTCGAAAAGCAAGAAGAAGTTTTTTCGAATACGTAAAAATGTTTCTTTTTTTCTTCAAATCTCATAATACTTAAATGCATCTTCAGTATAACGCAACAGTAACAAAAAAGGTGCAACGAGCTTTTTATGCAGAGAAACAATCGTCGAGTCTAGTCAATCTATAGAGCCCGTCTTATATACAAACCATTAAAAACGAACCGACTATATCTGACGACACTGCAATTAATCAACAATAAGAAAACCGTCAACGGTTTGCTGCCTTGCTCAAAATGGAAATTGCAGCGACGCGCTTTCTCCCCTCTGTGCAGGCAATTTCGGACTTGGAACTCTCGAATTATTCCATCACGTGGACTCCTGCGTGCGAATGTGCAATTACAAGGATCAAAGTCCCAGCGTGAATCTGCGATTGACTTGTTATTTGTCGTCGATGTACGCCGCGCGCTTTGAGCTCCCGAACGATATTCTGCTTTACGGTCTTTATCTTCTTTCTTTTGCAGCGACGATTGAATTGGGACAACGACGTACGGCACCGCAAGGTTCGTCGAGAAAATCATTTGTTTAAACATTGCTGGAATATCGTTTTATGGACGGTTAGTCACGGCTTGGAAAAGAGGACGTGCACGACTTGATCTTTAAACCTATTGATTAGGAATATTCAGAGAAATACGATTCGAATAATCTCCGTGCCCTGATTTCCGAGCGACCAGAAATTAATCTGCAGCGATTCCCCGTAAGTTTCAAGAAATAAATCTGCTTTACAAGTAAACATGTACTTATATATTAACAATACATTGTCACACCGAGAAGTTCGAGCATAAACATTGCGAGCCGCGGGAACGGTGGAATTTTCTCGCCAACAATCGAGAGAGAGAGACGAGCGGCCAAGAACCAGATCCTCCGTCCAGTCAAACAAAACCTCGACGAAAACGAGCGGCGTCCGGTGCGCGCGCGCGAGCGTTAAAATACATTTGGATCAGTGGGCAAAGGAGGTTAACAGTTCTCAGCTTCCCTCTCTCTCTCCACTTGCGTATGCACGCAGCACACTTCCATAACTGTAATTCTGCGCGCCTCCCGGCCGAAGACACCCGAGATATCCGAAGGAGCTAACGAACTAATGACCATTCCCGACGAGCGCGAAGGTCAGCTGCACACACGCATATATACATATACCTGCACGCACACCGCGCTCCTCTTGCCTCTCCTTTTTTCAAAGGATATACAAAAAGCAGACGGGAGAGCAGGAACGGCTCTAAGCCGTGTGGTGCGCAAGCGGAAAAAGTCGTCGGCCTTTCGGGTTCGACGACACGCGGCGGCCGGGGGATGAAAAGGAAGGAGAAGAAAAAAGAAGAAGCACGAGAGACGAGAGAGAGAGAAGCGGAGCAGCTAGTCAAGTGGAAGCTGCGCCAGCCAACACCTGCCTCCTTCTGTCTTCCTTTCTCAATCGCGTCTGGGCGCACACGCGAACAACCGCAGACTATGTTGCGCTCTCGCTTATTTTTCCCCCGCCGCAGATTTAGGCTGAAATTATGGCCGCTTTCGAGGAGAGAAGCCTTTCGCGGATGAAATTCCGGGACGCGCCGCCGGCCGGTGTTAGGAGAGCCGAAAGTATATATACGGCGGGGTCGATGCACGCACTCGACTTTTTCCTCTTGAACCTTTTGCTTCTCGAGCTCGGCAGAGGCTCTCTGTCGTTGTCGATACCACGCTTTTGCGGAATCGGTTGCTCGGCGGAGGAGTTTTTGCATTGGTTGACAAATTCGTTTTTACAATCTGCGAATGTAATGTGAGCGATAAGCTATATTTTTTACGATTTCTGATGTGCACGATAATCCATCCAACTTTCTGACGCCGAAAGAGGGCTTTCATGCCTTCGTTGAACTACACCTCATTCTCGCTAGAAATAGCTGATTTTCTCCCCTTGTTGCACAATGTACTATTATACGATAAATCCTAATATAACAGGAAAGGGTTCTTAACAAAAGATTGCATATAACTGTGAAGTTTTATGCATAAATTCAAGGTTCAAGTACAATTTTCTACTCTATCGAACCTAATCGCATGTGTTCTTAAATACATAGAATTCTTTCACGTTGCATGATTTAGAATTTCGTGCCGTAAAAGTTTCTTGTTTCCATTAGTATCCCTAGTTTTTCTTAAATTCCTGACATCTAAAATTTTTGTTCGTTTAGTTCTGTAAAAAGCAGATGATTGAACTTCATTAGAATCACTTATCACGTAAATATGATTCAATATAAACTAAACTTATTATGCATTCAAAATCGTGATTTAATGGACTTTCCCTTTTGATCATCACAAGTTCATAAACACCAATAAAGTTTGACTTTTTACTTCGACATTAAAGTCCATTAGTATGCACGGATATTATGATGGCAATTAATAATAATTAGTACTATTATTTTCTACGAATATAGATGCACTAAAAGTGTATACTTCACAGTATTGGCTCGATCCTTTTCCGTAAAAGAACATTGATTAAACTTATTTCCACGACACTCTCCATTCAGTTAATCACAATCGTCGTTGCAACAGTTTCTTCGGATCGAAAATGAACTGGTTATCCTGCGATTCTCAGTAAATCATCACTTGCGCGTAAAGAAAGAAACCCGAGACACTCGTCCGACGACTATTAAATTTATTCATTTTTCCTTGACTACTTAAAAAGACGAGCTTTTTACGGACTAAAAGACTGCGAGATAATTCAAAGTCGAAATGATTTTCCGGAGGTGTCCTTGCAGCTTCGGATCGAAATGAATCGAAACCAAGCGCTAAAAACATGATTTCACTAGATTGTCACACTGTAGATGTGCGAAGAAGAAATTCATATTAATAAAGTTACGGCAATGCTAAAAGCTTACAAAATTCCTCTAAAAATAAAAAAAAAATAATAATAAAGCTTTTTTAATTTATTGATTCCTATAATTAAAACCGAGTTTTCAAAATGAAACTGAATGATTATACAAGCACTCATAGAACAACATAGGATAATAAGCACAAGAATACGTTGAATAATGTCAAAACCGCATTTATATTTAAATCATAGGTTACGCAGACGATCGCGACTTTAAACATTCACATTGTGTTTTTATGTAGCATAAGTGACGCAACGATACGGAAAATATTTTATTAAAATAGAACTAAAAATGTTTATAAATGTACGCTACAAAACTTAAAAGAAAAAAGAAAACTAAACTATGCTGCATTGACCAAAAAGATTCACTGTCGAATCACCTCAAAGAAATAATTTGAATACTCAAAGTGGATTACAATATACAAAATTACGAGTCGATGTGAACGCATTGTAAATATAGTTCGAGATGAGAAAAATAAAAAGCAGTTAAAAACTATAGGCACATAGTAATTTATAAGCCTGCGGTTCGCTATATTCCGCAACAGATATACGGCCAGCTTGACCTTTTGCAGAAGAAACTATAAAATTAAAGCTAAACGATTCTGCGAGGGAAAGATGCAGGATTTTTTTCTCTCCGTTCTCACTTCTCACGACTCGGCTGTCGGTCTTTGATTCGCTTCTTCGATTTCTCAAAGGTATGATTCAACGGTTTATACTGTGCAGTGCGGTATCGCGCTTAGATAAAATTACTTCTTTTTTTATTTACCGTTCTTGGGAAATTCTTAACAGTTTAATGCGGTCGTTCGACGATCGTTGCAATTTAACTTTGTTTAAAAATAATTTGAAAATAGAAAGTAACAAAAATTTTCTCGCTCTCCAGAAGTTTCATTACTTCGAGCTCTATACCCTTATTCATCTCTCCCCGCAGATTTTTTACGTAATCGCAGCTTGGAAATCTTTCGCGCGAAAAACGTCAATACAAAAAAAAAATCACTTCCAGAGAAATACGTCGAAATAAAAATTGATAATTGACAAGAAGCTCAAACTCGCAAAGCAATATATCCCACGCCTGCCAATGGGTAATTTAAGTACCGATAACTCTCCCCTCTTCTATCACTCCATAAATCACTCAACCGTTTTCCTGTTACGTACGCCCGGGATATATTCGCCAGCGAATCCTTTTTCAATCAGCAGCGCCGAAGCTATCCGATTTCTTTCTTCTATAAATGCAACCCTCTATCTTTGCATTAGCCCCTACTCCCCGAGTTCCCATCTCTCTCTCTCTCTCTCTTAAAGTCGGTTATTTTGGTTCCGAAACGTTCGCGGAGGCGCCTGTCATCGTCCAACGGCACCGAGCACTGCCAGACGTTTCGTCCCTCCCCTCCTTTCTCATTTTCAAAAGACGCGCGTCTATTTCCGTCGGGGCGCGCGTGTACCGCGCATTCGAAGGCTTCTCGCGGCGCACCAACAATAACCGAGACGACGCGCGCATCCGAGGAGAGAAGGACCGAGAAAGGACTGTGTATTATAAATATTTTGCCGGGGAGCCAGAGGGAAGAGAGAGAGAGGAGAGCTTTTTCGCATTTTCGCGGCGATGCGCGGCTCTTAGAGAACTCGAGAATTTTCGCCAAAGTCGAAGTCCGTCTCCTCGGCTGGCCGAGAATGGCGACGGATAGAGAGACTGACGGAGGTTCGCTCTTGATGAATGATGATTTACGAGGTGTACGGCATGATAATCGCTGGCGTATTTTTGTTTAACGGGGACTCTGCAATTTTAATATGTATACAGCTTTTTTTTTTATTTCTGTTCAAACTTTCCGTTTGCGACGTTCGCTTTCTTTCGATACTCGACAAAGTTATTTGGCAGCTTTTACATTGCAAGGTGTATACGTTTCTACAAGTTTTATTTTAACATCTCCAAAATAATTATTTTAATGCACAAAGCCAGAAGTCAAGAGCAAGACGTCATTTTCACCCACATTTAATACAACAGAAAATGAAAGCGAAATGCCATGCAAGAAAAGTAAAGCATTTAAATTCAAAGCATATTAAACCACTTTACAAAATCATCATCCTTCCTCAATCCAAAGCAGCCTCTCCTTCAGAAGGACAGACGCGACGTTTCCTGAATTTCGACTAGCTCTCGAAAGGAAGCGATAGATCAACGAACTCGTCGGCGGAGGCGGCACAGGACGCGGCGAAGGTTACAACCCACACGGCTCGGGCTCGCGCTCGAATTTCCCGCGGCTGCAGACCGGTAAAGTCGAGAAAAAGCTGCGAGGTCGATGTTGATTTATATATGCGAGCCCGTCGTCCCGCGCCGCCGGCGGGGATTCGTCAACCGACTGTGCCCGACTCGCTCTTAGCGCGGCTGTGCTTTGACGTACGAGGAAGCGCGCGTCTACCTTTATGGGTTTTCACGTCGACTTTGGAAGTCGAGCGCGATCTTGTTTTTTTTTCTTTTTTTTTGCGTCGCAACTTTTCCGCGAGGCGTTGTTGCTGCGAGCGTCTTCTCGTGCCAAGGCCGACGAGGTGTTCTTTTTGTTTACCCCCCTCGTTGTTTGCGTGGGGATTTTTGTCGGTGGAGAAATTGTTTTGTTGAATTGTTCTAACGTCAGCCTGCGAAAGAATGCGTTTAATCGTTGGACTTTTGCCGCGTAGCTCGTACGGCTGAATAAAACGGGATATCTAAAGCGCAGAATATTTCTCTTGAAATAATTTAGTTTCGAATTATGTAATGAAGAATCGCGGCGCGTAGTTTACGACGGTTCACGTGACCAATAAATCTTTTTTGCTTTGAAATTTATTCCCCCGTCCTTGAAATACATCTTTTATAATATAAGAAAAAAGGATATATAAGCGTTCGAAATTATTTTTGCTGCTCGCCGACATTGAAAAGTGCAATTTCAAAACAAAAGCTACGAAATTGTTGTGATAAAATAAATCATCAAAGCGGTCGGAAAACGAGAGAGAAATTATTGTAGAATTTCAGATGTCGACCTTAGTACTAAGAATATACTTTTTCGTCGTGACGCCGACGAGGAAATACTCCTAATGCTATCGTTCAAAACGACTTTCCTCGCTTTGACCAGACTAAAGGTTACAAAGACAATTATAGTTATAAAACAGAAATTAACAGCCAACTAATTATTAATAGTAACTCTAAACACTATTTTTTTTCCTAGTCACCGCGAACTCGCTAAAACTTTCCTAAACATTGCAGAATCCTCCCCCCCCCCCTCCAATTGCACCGCGGCCACTCTCGGACTAATTCTCCGACGGAAACGTCAGCCTACGCGGGCCGTCGATATTCGTCTTTGCGGGCAACTGCTGGCGGCTATAAATCGTCGAGGGAAAGCAAGCGCGGCGGTGAAAAAAGGCCCCCGCCTCGATATTATTAGCCAAAGTTGTATAATTCAAAGGACTCTCGAGCTTTCGCGCGCCCGTAACAGTTGGCGAGCCGGCGAAGGCGAGACTCGGCGACGTGGGTATAATGCGATGTTGGTCAATGAATGGTACATATGCAAGTCGTCGCTTTGCTCCCCAGATGTTTATTTTGCTTTTTCGATTACTGTAGGCGTGCGAGCAGCGAGTTGGCGAGATGTCTCAACGAGAGAACGGGTTTCCGGTTGACTTTTCTTTCTTTCTTTTCTTTTTTCTTTTTTTTATAACGTATCCGGTAAAATTGTCTCGTTATCGAAGCCGGAGCTCGCTGAGGGGTCGAATTGACGGTGTGAAAATGAATTTGGAATCGATCCGATGTGCATTTTTCAGAACTGCGCCGTCGGCGGCCTGTTACCTAAGAACTGTTTCAAGGCCAACGAAGAAGGCGCGAGGCGCGCTAGCCGGAGTCGACGAGGAGAAGAAATTAATTGCGAGAAGCGATAAGGAGGTGAAAATAAATACTTTATTCCATTAACGGTTTGCATGGGATATTGTGACGGCGCCGAGAATGAAAAGGACTCGACTGGGATGGCTGAGATTACATTATGGCGAGCGGCGGTCTGATTTATTAGTTTTTCTATCTTTTATACGCGTTGCGCAAAGAGTTAACTGGCCAGCTATATAATATGTAATGAGTAATACCGACCCTCGCGTAATAGTAATAGTATCTTGATTGTTATCGCGAACGCCGCGGCAGAGGAGTTTTGAATTGCAGCCTTATGCTCCGTGAAGTCGTTTGGTATACTGCACGCCATTTTCAATAGTCGCCAAATAACAAATTATGCACAAAAATTATTTAAGCGTCTCTCTCGGCATATTGTGCTCGACGATTGTTTAAATTAAAATAATAATTCACAAGCAGTACAATAACATTTTTACAGCCTCGCGACTCAACTCCGAAATTTAAACATTTACTTTTTCTTTCGCAGATGACTAATTTTCACTTCCTTCTGTACAGTCTTTATTATCTCAGCAGCGCGCGTCACTTGTATCGCGAGAACTGAAGATTACTTAACGGCCATCGGACACGGAAACTTTTTCGACTTGCTTCCAATCACATCTCGCGCGGATAACGCAAAGAAAAAGAAAAACATGCCCACCTGCAGCCAATAAATTACGAGCGCGACGATCGACGCGAATTAATCGCGTTATCCCGATGTGCATCCTCTCCGCGTGCAATCGATTAAGATCCGCGCGCTTTTATATACGCGGCTCTCCGAAAAAAATTAATTCCGACAGCTCTCGCGCGGAGATGAGGCGATATATCGTTGTGCAATGCTCTTTGCCCGCGGTTCGGCTGATCCTCGTCACCTCTCCGTCTCGCGAGAAACGCGGTCGACGAGATTATTGCGCGCTTCTCTCCTCCAATAATCCCGTCGTCGCGCCGCGAGGCTGCGGATAGGCACTTGCACGTGCGCCAGTCGCGATTCAACGTTCTCGCGTCTCGTGACGGGAGAGCCTCGCTTCGCGGGGATCGGGTTACCGGGGGGACTTTGTTAGGATCTTTTAGAGCCTTGATGAATGGAAAAATGGAGGAGAATACGGAGCTACGGAGCCGACAAATTGACGCGGAGAACGCTGCGTTTTAATAGGACGCTTTTGTGCGGTTTATTGAATGCCGACTGTTTTCAGTTTTTAGAGTAAAGTGAAATTGCGCTGCTCATTTGTAAGCGCGCCTTTAATTAAGCTAATTGACGAATAATTAAAGTTTTTCTTTTCGCTTTCGAAGTTGTTAATTAAGGATAATCAAAACAATAATTAAGAGGCAATTATATTAGAAATAAACGCAATATCTCAATCTTGGAAAAAATAAAAATATAAATTTATAATTATAATGCGCAAGCAGCATTTAACATTCTAATAATTTCGAAGGCTAAAATACGAGAAAAGCATAATAAATATTACAAGTACAAATTTTTAGTTCCAAGACGATTTTAATGCGAACTAGAACCACGATTTTCCGCGCCAAAGTATATAAAGCTTTCGCCGCGCAAACTAAAACTTGCCGGCTCGCCGAGAGCAAAGAGAGCAACCGAAAAAGGACTCGAATTCTCCTTTCTCCCAAGATATATAGGCCCCAAGGTGAATCGCGACGAAGGATTAAAATCCAGATGAACGAGAGGAAAAAAAGCAAGCAATAAAGCCTGGCCGAGAGAGCGCAGCGGCGTGGGACACCTAACCCCCTCGTCCTTACACGCTCCCAGGTAACCCAGGCGGCCGCATCGATTCGCAGCGGCCGCAACCTGTGTGTAGGCTGCAGCGACGCTGCAGCGAGCAGAGCGAGAGAGAGAGAGACGGAGAGAGGACCTCGCGCGTCTACATCTCCGAGTGCGCAGGCAGAAGAGGGATGGAGACGGTTGGAGATACCATCTGAAAAAAATGTGGTTTTGTTTTTCGAGCTGGCGAATTACGTGGGCATTTATCTCGTTGACTTTGCGAGCGTAAGTTGTCTGTTTAGGATTCGAGTTTCGATGGTGTAATGTATAAGTTATAAGTCGTTGGGTAATTCATGCGCCGGATAATTTGTTGAAAATGATTATTGATGTGTATTGGCGAAACTTAAAGATCGCATAATGATTGCGTTAAAGTAGCGGCGCGTCGGCGGCCGTAAATCTTGTGCTTTTCATCAGCATAACTGGATTTTTTTCATGCTAAAAGGCACATCCGATATAGCCGGCGCACTTGGCGTCGTAACAATCGTGCGAAGTTACACGTATACTCCCCTGCGTGCGCATAGATTCGCGAGGAAACAGATGCGCGCCGCGAATTTGCGCGCAAATATTTGTCTAAAGATTCGAAATTTCAACGCGCATTCGTGTAAACACGTTTACACTCGACTTCATTGTGATTGACGGGCGATCGGCCTGGTTTTGTGCAGCAATTCTTCATCGCGCATAAACGCAGAATAATATTGTTACAGACGACTGTTGGCCGTGAAGCGTTGGGGAGCCGCGCACACCTGTTAAATTCGCGCGAAACGACAAAAGGCAAACGGAGCGCCCGAGTCCGCGCGCATACAAATGAAGCAATTGCGAATAACGCCGGATTCGATAAGCCCGAGTGTAAATAAATCCTTAATCTTCGCGCGGACTGAAACAGCGCGTGCTCTCGACAATGAAGCCGCGTTCGTTTAAAAATCCACGCGCAGCGCGTTAAAGCTTTATTATCTTGTCAATCTCTTGCAGTTTCCTGACAAAATGCCACCCCGGCAAATCCGGCTCGCTTGGCAGCGAAAAACCGGCCGACGAATTGGCCCGAGTCGCACATCGTGCCTCGAAGCACGGCAGCGCGCTGCTTAACAGGAATCCGTTAGCGGGGCGGCTGATTCTCGAGAAAGAATAACATGTTGCTGAGCAGCCTCTCTTTTTCTCGGTCGGTGGCCGCCGCCGCCGCCGGAGAAGGCGAGCGACCCTTCTTTCCTGAGAGCCGGCCGGAGTTCTCTTGCGTCTAGCCGCTCCTAAGAGAGAACTGCTTCCAACGCTGAGAGCGGATTTTACAGGACTGGTAGTATTATACGGAAGAGTCCGTTTGATTTATTAGTTTTTTTTTTTTAATTATTTTCAGATGTTATTGGTCAGTAACGTTTTGTTATTATAGTATATATTTTTGGCAGTCGTATAAAAGATTGTTGGAAAAAGTATTTTATTTCTGTCAAATGTATCGCATTTTGTTGACAGTTTCCGAATATTAATAATGTGAAAGATGATATCTTACGTTTCCCAGAGTAATGAATTGATTTGTAAAAAAGTATTGGTGTAACGTTAATGTAACAAGATATAGTCTCATTCCTGTTTGAAGGCATTGAATAAGGCTTTAATTTGTTTGTTGGTATACAACTTTATGGAACGTTTTTTTGGGAGAACTGAGTAATTATTCGAACCAAAGTTAACGGTGAAGGTTTATTTTTGAAAGTTCAGTTACACAATTTGATTTTATTGCATGCGGAGTCTCGTTAAGGCAGATTACGAAGATGATTTTCTTTTTTGTTTAGTTTTACAGTCTTTTTTGCTCGTAACTGTTATTCGTTAATAATTGCTAAAAAAAAAAAAAACTTAAACGACTTCCTCAAATACATTGTAAAACGTTCTAAAAATATATCTGAAGGAAACAGGAATATAAAAACATAAAAACATAAAGAGCTGCAAAAAGTAGCGTTGAAATAGGTTAACTGAAAATTACTAATTGATTATTAACTAAGGAATGAAAATATAGATTCTTAATCTGAACGTCCAATGAATTAACCGGAAAAATTTATTGCCCAAGATAAGAATTTTAATAGTGTCTTGATCATAAATAAAATCTACCTCAAAAGCAATAAAATAATACAACCAAAACTTTTTTTTTTTACAAACAATCAATCCAACGTCCACCCATCGAAAAATAAAACAGCAAAAGCCAGCCTCCCACTTGAAGCGCAACCCACATAGGCTACGCCGAAGTTTTTCCTCTCGCATCTGCAGCCGTCAGCCTCGCGCGCAATCGGAGAAAGCTTACCGTGTGTAGCCTAGCAACCGACTTTTCCGTCAGAGGGTGTCCTCTTTCAATCGCGATGCACCCCTCGTCTGCAGCATGCTTACACAATTTTTTTTTTTTTTTTTATTTCGAGGGTGCCCGGCCTGCGCCGACGTCGTTCGCTCCCCAAACCGATCGGGGAGCGCCTGAAGATAAGCGGGACGGGGATGGAGCTACGCTGCAGGAATAGCAATGGCCCCCTTTTGCTGCAAGGCGCGCGGGGATTTTATGGCTGGCGCCCTACTTTTGGATTAGGCTGTTCGTCTTGGAAGACGAAAACGATGACGTAGAATCTTTGAGATATTGTGGGAAAGAAATTTTGAAGGAAGCACAGGTGATTTGAATAAATTCAATGTATCGCGAAGGAGAATATCGAAGGAAACTGAAAAGTCGATCCTATGTAAAGTGCACATTGTTTTATAAAAGGTATGTAAATTAACGTGTGTTATAAAATTAACCCAGTCATGCGGACGTAATTTGTAACTTGTCACCCGAGCGTAAGTCATTTTTTTAATATTTGAAATTTAAAGCAGTCCTTGCGCGAGGTCGATTATGATAAACATGCAAATATTTTTGTATGCTTAAAAATTGAATCATTCGCACAATGGCTTTGATGAACGCGCAAAGAGTTGATTTACATTTACATAAAAGTTACATTAAATAATATTGAGAAACGAATAACGAAAGATGCTTTAACTTGCAGAAATCAATATGCCAATTATTATCCGATAAAATGCAAAATTGCAATTTAGAACACTTTATTTGATATTCTTCTCGAAAAATCAAGATTATAAAATAGGTTAAAGTAGAATACTTAATTGAAAACGATAAGAGGTCAGAAAAATCAATGTTTTAAGCGAACGATTAACTGGTAATCAATTCATAGCTTATGAAAATTTACATATTTTATGATTCATGCAAAATCTACGATAACGATGAACTTTAAATATTTTAAAACTCGAAGGTGAAGCTTCAGTCGATGAATGCAATGCAGTCATCGAAAGTAGAATAATGCAGATAATAGCATAAAAATTTGAAAGTTAATTAAGAATCAAGTGTCAGTTCAATTTACGCATTCAATTGCACAAAATCTCATTACAGAATGTCTAATGTGCATAATACAAAGGGCAAAAACGTCAAGCCTTTTTACTGGCACGACAAAACGAAATTAAGTTCATAGAAAGCGTGCAGTGGCTACACTATATACACTTACGCAAACTACCTCGCGAACATTAAAAACTTGAAACCCGCAGCTGAAACGACCTCGTCGAGCCAACAAAGTTTTTCCCCAAAACCAATGCACGCGTCGTCCAAGCCAATCGACGTAAATAAATCGCCTCGGCAACCCCTGCATCCTTGTGCATCACCGAGCCACTCGTGAAACCCGTGGAGGCAAAACTTTCCCGGCAAGCTTTCCTCCGCTTTCGTCAATTCACGTGCACGAGACCTGACTAGTTCCCCGGCCGAAGGAAACGTACGCGCAGCGGTGAAAACGGCACGGGGCTGGAAAGTTCCCCCGCTCGAGCCTCGGGGGCGAGAGAAACTTTCCGCCGTCGTCCCCGGGAAGCAAGGGGTTCGCAGACAAGGAAGCCCGCTGACGGTCGATGACTGCTCTCGCCGTGAACTTCCGCCGCGGCATATTCCAAAGCTCCTCGCGTATATCTGGCACGCCTCCGCCACGTGAAGGCAACTGCCTTCTGCAGAAACCGGCGACCGAGTCCTAGTTCTAATTACGAAACGCCCGCGGTTGCTTATATCGAAGAGGTTTCATTGGCAGGTGCTCGGGGGCTCAGCGTGGGTTTCGAATCCGAATACTTTCTCCGTTGGGGACTGAATGCAGCGGGATGCAATGGATATAGACACGTGCTCGAGGTAAACGTTCAGTCAGCAATTATTGCAGCGAATGACGAATTATCGGTGGTTTTATTACGCTGCTGCGCGATATTTCTGCGATATCTTTGAGTAAGGGGCGATAAAGTCTGCCTCGCACAGACCACCTTCCTCGAATCGAGAAAAAGCTTTTGCGATTCCAGACCTGGACGATCGATACCATGCGATACATATATACGTATATAGTGTAAATGTATGTGCGATCAGCTTCCTTCCGAGAAATAATCGCGATTCTTGACTCTCTCTCCTCTTTCCACATCCCCCGAGACTATACATAAAACCTTCAAGCTTCATTTATCTCCTTGTAATAATCGACGAGAATTGGGTTGCCTTTATTTTTAGAGCCCCCTTTGTATTCGGGGTTCTACGTCATCGGTAGCCTCGAGGGTCTTCTGATAAATCGTCTTACACAAGGTGTAAACGTTATACATCAAGAGCTAACACTTTCCTCGTAGCATACGAGTAGGTGTAGCTGCAGTTTCTACCGCGACGTTTAAAATTAAGTAATATACCCTTTTTTACCGCCCGTCTAACCATTCAAGGCGCGCAGACAAAACAAATGGCGGCATTGTCTTTTTTCCTCCCAGTTTGCTACTCGTCTTGCTGATTTGCAGCGACAACCTCACGAACATGAAGAAAAATAAGGAAGGAACCCGTTCCTCCGCGCGGTCATCTATGGACGTTGCCAGAAGTAATATCACACAAGCCCAGGTCGTCGTCGTCACGCTGGTAGATAAAAAGCGCGGCCACACAAGACCTGCTTTTCCTTTGCAAACCTTCAAGTACGCGATAAGGCTTTCTCGAAAACAGTTTATCGGGATTAATCAACGCAGTTCTGTGTGCTTCTGGTGAATTTTTTTAGATCGCTAAAAATATAAAACAATAAAAAGCTCCCGCGTCCGGTTCTTCAACCCTTGCGGGGCAATTACCTCCTCGAGCAGCGACTAATGAGGTGGACAACCTCGAGAGAGAGAGAGAGCGCGCGGGCCGCGAAAAAGGAAGGATAAGACAAATGGCCATCAGACTAAGTTAGAGGCGCGGAAGGAGAGGAAGAAGCTGCCGCGGGCGCGCGTTTTGCTTATGCGCGCGCCGTAAGCTCCGGCCGCGGAATACGCGCGCACAACCCGTTTCCATAAATAGCCCAGAGTCGCCGGAGGATTGACCAGCCCGCTAGATTTTCTGCGCCAGAAATAGCCGCGAAGGCGCGCGAGAGCCTCTTTTATCCGGGACTCTCGCTCGGCCGCCGAGCATTATCAGGAGAGCCGTGTGGGGTAAACGGGGCGAGAGGAAGAGCAGGAGAGCCCCTGAACTCGGCCTAGAATCGAATGACTTAACTCATGCGGGAAGGTAATGCTTTTGCGATATCGCCGAGGTACGGCTGATACTCACTCGCCGCGGCTGGGAACCTCGTTTAGGAAAGGATGTTAATTGTCGGGCAGGCATTGCTGCACTAAATTTAGAAATTTATATACTTGTATAAAGATTAATGAGCAGCTATTTATATATTGTTCCACTGATTGTGAGTGAATGTGGAAATTCTGTTATTTACTGTTTACGACTTTCACTCGGTGGTAAAACTTATCAAAGCCACTGTGAAATGTAAAGTTATTATGTAATTGTTGATTACTGTTTGATAGTTGTAAATATTTGCGAGAATTCATAAATTCTCTAATTGGAAGATTTATTCTCCGACACGGTAGGCTCTAAACGTGAATTGAAGCATCCTCGCTGCAGAACGTCTCAAGACAGTTTGAAACACGTGCTTTTGCTCGTCCTTATAACTTAACACGACGTCTTGATAATAATAACCGGATTTATTTTCGTCCATATAATACAGATTATTTTTGGATCAAACACACGAAGTATATTTAGAGGCCTAAAATTATAAAGGAAAATTGTCTTTCTTATACAAATATAATTATATTTGAACATTCTCAATATAGTTTGAGGAAATAATTTTATTTGATATATCATTGGTTACACTTGTAGTGTGCACAAACAAGCATCGTTTTTACTCCATAGACCCCAACGAACATTTGATAATGCAATCAAGACAACGCTAACCGTTTTCACCAGTTTGATCGAGTTATTGGCGATAAGTATCATCATTGCACAGCAAAATTACATTTGAATTTTTAAGAGATAATTTAAATTATAAACGTTAACGGTGACTTTTACACGGTCTTGCGGAATCTTTCGTTCTACTCTATCTGTAACACGATAAAGTGCTATTTTTATATTTTTAATGACCCAGCTAAATTATAAGGAAAATGTAAAAAGTAGCGTTCGTCGTTACCACTATTTTTTTGCAAAGTAATTTATACGTTGGCGTTGATCAATATAAGTAATTCATTCTACCAATAAAACTGCTGAATTACATCTGCTTTAGTCGAGTGCAAAAATGAGAAAATAGATCTGGCCTCAGCAGAATCACTATGAGCTCGTAAGAAAAACATCATTATCTACTCTGTTTCTGTTTTAGGAATCACCCACTCGTTTAATGACCATATTACTGCACGGCTATTAGTCTTCCTCAAAATTGCTCTATAACCTTATTAATTAACGAGACTAATTTGAGCGAAAAGTATTACGAGTTTCGTCGCGAGTCTGTCCTGTAATCGTATAATGGAAAATTGTCAAAATGCTCTTCAGGCATTAAATGTTGGAATTTCGGCCTCTCGAAATTTGCGGTTCATTGCCTTCATTTGCGTCAATGAAAAGTGATTTGCTAATGTTGGATTTATTCGAATGGTGTAAGAATCGGAAAGTTTCAATTTTGCAAGGTCAATACTTTTTTATTGTTGAATATTCATTTATTTCAGGTAAATAATTTTAATTTTTTGTCCGTAAGGTAAGAGCATTGTATGAACATCAAGGTTTAGCATATTTAAAATAATAAACTAATTCTTAATTCAAGAAATATTACACACAAATTTCTAATATATAACTATACTAAACAAATTCTTAAGTAATGTTCAATGCGATGTCATTGATTAATTCATATTTTGGATTGCACGCTGGATTATATCCTTCTTGCGCAACTTGATCACTCGCTAATTGAACAAATCTGCCTGCAATTCCGCGTCTGCATATACGCATGTCAGTTTGCACAGTTTGAAATACCCATAACACGTAAGCCTTACCTAATGGATTATGTCATTTGTACGCCAAAAGATTTCCCCGGCCTTCGCTTCTTAGCGTGGCTTTTGAAAAACTAATAAGGAAAATAATTTTTTTTTTTTCGTGATATGCAAATTAAGCGCGGGCTACACCTTGAACTTATCGAACAATTAGCGAGCACGCGACGAGCTAATTTATTGCGAAAATAAAAATTTTCGCGGAGTATAAAGGGAAGTATGTCATGATATCAGACAACCTTCACTTAGCCTTTCAAATTCACGGCCAATTTGCATTAATTTTATTACACTTCTATAGATGTCAATATCAATTTACCTTTCGCGGGCTGGCTTCTCAATGACGAATTGAAATTTTCATTTCATTTTTTCGTCGTTATTTTTCAAAGTAAACTTATGGGAATACATTAGCTTGCTTAGGAGCGACAATCCATTTTTTTCTTTTTTGCGAGCAAAGATTTGTTTTTTAATTAATTTTTTGTCAACTTTATCTACTTAAAAATCTTTGATTCCATTGAGTGTATTCTACGAACTTTTGAAACAAAAATTAATTAATTATTTATGTTAATCTATGTAAGTTAAAAAAGTCCATTTAATCAAACAAAAGGTGATTAATGAGTTTGCTAATAATTAATTTATTTGTCGCACAAAGATTTTCTTAAAAAAAAGAAACAGTCAATACAATAAAACATTTTTCTCCTGCCCCACATTGTCTTCGTAGAAAATTATTAATTAACGGTTTGCGTAACGATGTGACAGTCAATGACGATTAAATCCACTGCAAGGATTTCCATAGGTAACACCCAATACCCACGCAATAATTGTCGTCATTAAGGGTGTTCGCACGATAATTTTTTTTAGAATTTGCATTATATGTCAATTTAAGTACGCTTTATACGTGGTAAAAATGTCAACCCGCCTTTCGGTATTAAAATTTGAGAAATTCAATGTAAAACTTGAACTTTTAACACGGAGGTCTTATGCTAAGCTTCCCCAGGTAGAACATTGGACAACAAAAATTATCTTTGAAATATATTGTAAAAAAACTAATTTATGATTCTATATAGATTAATATTATAGAATAATGTGTAACCATTTTTATTATAGCTTCCGCTAATTTTCGAGAAATAGTTAAACGAAGATATGTCATACTTTCACGGATTTTGCATCTGACTAAAAGTCAGGCGAGACTTGGCTTGTTTAGGCACATGAAACAAACAGTATAATTGCATTTATGTGTTTCACGAGGTGGTTTTAACTTTTTCTCGCAGGGAGCCGGTAAAAAAGTACTTGTAGATAACTACTCTAAGTGGAGAATCACTGTAGCGTATATGAACGTCCTTAAGCAGCCCGTTATACTTTCCGCGCCAATTACCAAACGCGCGCATCGATCCCCCAGCTGATAACCGATCGATCCAAATCACTGACGCTCATCCTTTGTACGCCGGAGGCTCTCATCCGCGCCGGGAATTCTTCTAAATTTGTCGCAAGTTTATCGACCGTCACGTCGGTCCTAAACATAGCCATTGTGTCTACCTCTCCGTGAAATCCGCTCCCAGTATAATGACGTATCGGCTATTGGGTATCGTCCCGCGAACTCGGAGACGACGAGGCGCTGTCGCAAATCCTGCGACTTGCGACAGACACCTTGGTGACGTCGGCGAACGTGCAAGTGATATAAAAGGATGGCGACCGAGACGCGGAAAGGTTAATTGAATACGTTGGAGGCTCCGCGATCGATAAATTGACGTCAAGGTGTGCAGAGAGGCAGACTCCGCGGGGCAAGCTATCTTTTTGTCGTCCGGACTTGAGGCATTGTCGCGCGGATCTTGTTCCGCGAAGTCGTAACCGAGCGACGCCGCCGTGAACCGCGCGGATGGTGTAAGCGACACCGTGCAGACGCAAAACGAGGGAACCGCGTCACGGAGAACCGGAGATTGCGGAGATTATGAGATTCTCTTTTGTTGGGACGCTGATAATGAATTTCGACGCGGAGGCTGTAATGGCTCTGCGATGTCTCTTTTACGGTGGCTTGAGTTTTTGAAAGATGGTTCCAGCAATCGAGAAGAGTGAAGAAATGCTAAACTAATTGATTTAATATTTTGTGGTGGAGCCGCTTACAAATGAACTCAATACTTTTTTAAAGTTCTTGATGAATCAAATTCAACATTCCTAGTTAAATCTGATACTCACATTTTTTTAAATGTTGTAAATCTTTTCCCAAAAATAGAGTCTTATGCATTTGCCTGTGTATATTTCGAATTTATATTGAGAAAAAAAAACTTTAGTTTAAAAATTTTGCATCTAATCTCGAAAAAAAGTTTAATGAAGCACTCTGAATTGTGAAAGAAAAATATTTCTCTAATTAATGCTTATCGCGATTAAACGGTCGCTGATTATGCGTTATAAGATATTTCACTTATTTTTAAAATATATTTTTATACACAATTCGGGCGTATTCTACTTGATAAATGATTATTTGAATCAGTAAAAAACGAAGTCAGTCTTTTTATGTAATCTCACTACATAAGCTACCCTCGCTCGTGAACAAATATTTTTCAAAAGTTATTATGAGCATACCTTATCAACAATGATACTATGAACACGAAATAAATTTGCGAGCTCGTCCTTATTAGCTGCTAATTTACAACTGTTTACCTTTAAATAAATAAAAAAAACCAGAGCACTGAAATATTACGTCTTACGCACTGTACAACGCTTCTACGTCATCGTAATAATCTTTTTATCTGGTCATTAAACATAAAGTCGCATGACACGTTCATTTATTAATCTGAATGGATAACAACAGCCCGGAATCTGCAAATGACAGTCTTACCTTACAGCATTACCCTCGGTCTTACCTTACCCTTATTGCGAATAAAATTCGACAAAAGCAGCTATACGATATTGCGACGTAATTTCCTGAAGTGAACCAAAGCTGTGACGTTATTCGACGACTTGCAGGGGTAATTCGCGTCATTCGTGTTGTAACATCCAAGCAAAAGGCCGAATGTATTTTCGGTTATTAGGCAGATGTAAGTTGCTATATATCTAATATCATTTGGGGAATTTCTCATTGGGTCAATTAATAAATTACATGCACTGCTTTTTGTTCAACTTAAAACTTAAACGAAATGACAAAGAAGATTCGTACGTGAATAAGTAACAACACTAATATGCATATATCGTGCATTTAAAAAATAATACGATAAAAGTACAGAATTGTAATGTATGTTTTATAGAATATTTTAAAAGGTAGCAAATTGTGCAATTCACTATTTCTGTTTATTTTCTATTAACAATAAAACTATTAAACCTATTTTAGACTATTTTTTTCTATCCTTTATAATGAAAGAAGAAAATATCAATAACAAAACCCTGTTGGAAGTTTTCACCATTATATGGTTAGTTTTTGACCAATTTTTTTTTTAACTTTTGACCAAAAATCCTGTTAAAAATGACACAGTTTTGATAAAAAAAATTGTGATAAAAAAACGATAATGCAAGTAAATTTCAAATTAAATTTATTGATCAGAACAATTAGAAATATTCAGAAGTTCTAGAAATTAAACTACGTTCTACCTTGTCAAATATCGCAAGCAACTGGCAGGCGGTAATCAACAATTTTACATTCGACAAGTGCAAAGGGTTGCATAATTTACGTCAAAAAAAGTTACGTCATTCTAACGTCAGGCTTCTCCGTATTCGCATTGATAATGAAGATTCACATCATTATTGAATTCAATTACATTTCCTCTACAATCATGAAATTTTCTCCCTTGATTCCGAAAATGATTGAAAAAAACCCCGTATTACCTGAAAATAAAATTGAAATACAAAAAGAAACGAGTCTTGAGACATTAACGTCCCATCGGACCGAAGGAGGCGCAAATCCGCTGCAGTTATATGAATTTCCGAAACGAAGATCGCGCGCGTCGCGTCCACGTGGGCGTCAAATAACGCAGCTCTCGCCGCAAAAGAAAATCAGTCGAAAATTGCCGAGTGGCCGCTGCGAGTTCGCGGACCCGAGATGCGCGTGATTTTTTTGTGATCGCGCAGACGTCAACGCCCGGCGACTACTTAACTCGCCATCACCGATCGTCACGAGGGAAGAGCATTCGAAGCGCGAGATCGCGGATTAGGTTTCGAGTAAAGCATTTTGTACGCTGCACAAAATCAGAGAGCTAACGCGGCGACTGCTCGAAGCGGCGAACGGCGGTTCAATTAATTCCAATGAGCAAAAATTGATAGCGAGCATAATGCGCACGACGCACACGTCTGGAGCCTCCTCCAGTGTCAAATCCGAGCTGCACTAAAAATTATCTGGCGGCGTATCTCCGCGGGCCGGGGGCGATTGTCGGCCGTCGTCGTCGTGCACGCGCCGGTTTAACCTGCGCACGTGGAGCTCGTTGACCTTCTGTTGACGCGGGGGTACTGAAATTTCATAGCTTAGGCCGCGAAAATTGCGCGCGGTGCACAAATTTTTTCCGAGAACGTAAGCCGACTTTTATATTGCTTCTCTTTTTCTTTGTTTCTCTCTTTGTTTTGCGCTAGGCACTTTTCAGCTTTGTACATGATCATTCGCATTATTGCCCTGTAGGTTCAGATTCGATAATTTCGTGTTCTATAAATGTAACCCTTATAAAATATGTTGTCGATATTTCGATACCCACTCAGTTACATCTTCGGATTAAAAAGGTAAAATTATCTGATATACGCATACGACCTTTTGAAATTTTGGCGTAATTATTTTCAATTAAAGCCTAATTATTTAAGCCGCTTAATTAGTCTGACGTATACAGGTACGTAGGAAGAGATTTGTGTATTATCCTGCATAATCATTGAACGCGCGTCAAATGAATGCATTACCGAATCACTTAAATAAAGTGCGGTAATCGAATTATCGCGACAAAACACGATTCAAAAGAAATTATTTTTTCGCCAACAAATTTATTCTGAATAAAGCGCGTCAACGTAAAAGTTTTAAACCCTCGATTAACGCGTATCAGTCGAGAGTAAAAAAGGAGTTCATAATCATTATTTTACCAACAAAGCCGACGAAAGGCGTTATCTGGGTTAAAAATAAAAACTGCGCAAGAGCGATTCCACCGCGGCGATGTATCAATTTACGAGACAGACTAAATCAATGCCTCCCAGCGGAATCCCTCCCTGCCCCATCTCAGCGGAGCAGGCTCCTATCAGTGCACGGCTCTCTATCACTGGCCGGCAAGACTCGGCAATCGCGCGACCGGCACAGAGAGCCTATACAGCCGATACACTCGATAAGCCACAGCCGCCGATATACGCGGCGCGCGCGGGGAGATCTCGCAAGGCCTCAAGTGGCAATTGGGTCGCGCGTGCAATTTCATCCGCGTTCGTTTTCTTCTTTTTTCTCTCACTCTCTCTCTCTCCCTCGCGCGCGAGCACCAAGTGCACCGCCGCGGTGCCAGTTCACGCGCGCGGCCAATATGAAATTGCTAATCCGCGTGACAAACGCCGCTGAAACTGGGCCAAGCCTCGCGCGCGCGGGTGCCTCGCTAGGAAAGCCCGCACTCCCGAGCGCGCCACGTGAGCGCTGATTCGCACGTTTTCGCCGTCGCGGATATACGAGAGCCGAGAGCCGCGGCTGTCGCTGCAGCCGAGAGAGAAAAAAGCGCAACGCCGGCCGACGCGCTCGTCTTCCGCGCGAGGCTAAATTTATAAAACTGATTGGGGTCCGCGGGAGCCGCAGTGTATCTGGGAATGAGCAATGCTGATAATTGCTACTGTCGCGCATTATCGTCGCTGCTGGGAAAGATTTGGATTTTTAATTCCGGGAAGGTGCCACTAGTCGATGCCGGCGCGTGTCTTTGGAAATTAGTCAGTTTTCTGTTTTAGGAATAAAAAAATTTTAACGGGAATATTTGATAAGAGGCAGATACGAATTGGGGAACGGAATATTTGTAAAATACTTGCGTCATGGAACATTCGTATCTTAAAGGTAAAAAAAAGAAAGTATATGATTAAACAATGTAGTCGCAAATGCGAAACTCGGCGAAACTGCAGGCTCAAAGCCTGTGCTTTGCTTTCTTCGCGACGCAGCATGCAAAAGGTATAATTAAAAAGTTTTCATTGAAACGTGGCGCGAAAGTTGAGTGCTCAAAGCTTTACAAGCTTTCGTGTTTCTTGCAAAATGCCTTAAATCGTCGCGATCGCTGAAAATGAAAATGTTTGAGAATGATAATGTATGCGAGTGAATAATAACCACCGTTAAATGAGAATATTAATAATTAGTACAACAATTCTTAAGGCGTTAGGTTAGAGTGATCTGAAACAAATATCATGTTTCGAGACGTTGGTTAGTTTGTTAGAGATTTTTTTTTTGTTCCTTTTGTCTTAGGAGAAGACTCACCGAGATATGACAACGATTGCAAGGAATCTGAAACAGTAAAAAAAAAAGTCCGGTTAATGTCTGCTTTGTTCTGTGGAATGGTTTATTTTTTGTTTCGTTGCACCTAGAACAGAAAATCCATGCTCAATTTGTCACCTTTCATCAGATTAGAGAGGGAGCACGAAATACAAAAGGTGAAACATGCGCGTCACGATATACGACGTTAGTGCCATTAATGATAATGCCCGAATGATTCAAGTTCAGTATTGATTATTCCTGTACTATTTTTGACGATTAGTCGGACAGAAATCGTTATTCTATTAATGTGTACACTCTATTTTAATGATTATTCCCCGTCATTCATTGAGAACTAATTTCTTTCAGCGCAATAATTCAAGCTTGCATCAATCTCCCTAAAGCAATTATAAACTTTATTTAAAAAAGTTTTTAAAGCACGCAAAGAGGCAGTCTTTACTTAGTATATCGCTGCAATGATCAGTGAAACGTGCACAGTGTTTTCGCATTGCCATTATTAAAGCTATGTCCGCTCGTTGATAGAAGTTCATACGAAGAAAACAGTTTAGAGTCGCGAATTTTCGACAATAAATTATAAAGACTTGACCTGTCGAGCTCGAAAGTACTGACTTGTTTGCTCGGGGTAAGTGTTTTTATCTTCTAGAAACTTGCACTACCATTACATTTCAAACTTATTCGAAATATTTCGAGCAGGTACCTTTTACAAAAAATCAATGCGAAGGATTATTTTTTAAATTTAGTCGACTTAACCTTAGATTTATATTTAAACATTGTAAAAATAAACAATAAGTCAATAAAGCATACAGCTACGACCACCACACGACAATAAGGTAAAAATATCCGCAGGTCACGATCGCACTTTACTTCCAGAAAAACAAAAATTCGAAACCTCTGCAGTATTAACCTCGTTCGGCCCTCCCCAAGCAATCCACCCCTCGCAGTCAACCCCAATCGAAAGCAGACGGCCGCATTAATCCGTCACTCCTGGCCGTCCCAATTCTCGCAGACGAAACGCAGCCGGCCCTCCATCCGTCTTTCCTCGCCCCATGCAATTTCTCGGGCTTTCCTCCGCCAAACGGACACGGAGCATCTCTCTCTCTCGGTATATATATATATATATATATCCAGGCCAGCTGCGGGCGTTAAAATAGTGCCATCGTTTATTGGGGTGGCGGGTAGCTCTCTCTCTCTCTCCTCGAGGTGCGCTCTGACGCACGAGGAGTCGCCGACCGACTTTACTCCTACATAACCCGACCCCGTCGTTCGTTTATATTCTCTCCCTCTCGCTCGACCTGCGAGTATATATGTGCGTGCATTCCGCCGGTGGGGCTCTCGTATCGTGTGGATGCTCCACTTTGCGCGGCGTTATATATAGGCGTCGGGGAGTTCACTCGACGGAGCCGCGTCTCTTGGCTCTCGGGAGAGGTTGGGAGTGACGCGCGAGAAAAGATGCGCGGCGTCCCGGCCGCGAGTCATGGGAAAACACGACGCTGCCGATTTCGAAAAGTCTATAGGTCTTTTCTTCGGGGGGAAGGTTTTGGCGGCGCTTACGGATATCGCTAAGAGGTGTGCCTGGTTTCGTAAACGAGCGGAGTGACAGGGGACCATTTAATTTCGGGAGCAAAACAAGCCGGGAGTCTATAGAGGCGGTTGAAAATGTTGTTTTGCTAATTTCGTTTGATTTCTGCACTTGGCTGCTAGGTCGAATAATGGTATCTTCTATTTTTAACAACAAACTTGAAGTGTGTATTTATTAAAAAAATTTTTTTTTTTACTTTGTATACGTAATTTGCAAATTTTTGTTCTGTATTATTATACAAGAGAAGGGTATTGGCAAAGTATAATTCAAGTTTGAAAAACTTGTAGGTAACAACAATTTAACTCACAACAGCGCATGTTTCTCCGGCGCATTATTATTGCTAAAAAAGTGAGCTACGTCGATTCAAGCCTGCCAAAGACAATAGCATCGATGCAAATACCCGCGTCTTTTACCTTCTTTACGAACCATCGATTTACCGCTCGACTTTTCCGCTTACCTCCGACATTTCCACAACATCCTCTCGGACAATCCGCACGTCGGTCTGAAAAGAAAAAAAAATGAACAAAAGCCAACTCGTCGGAGCGTCGTATCATTAGCGAAACAAAAGTAAAATAGCAGCGGCTGCGAGGCGCCATATAATTTTCGGTCGCTCCTGCAGTCACGAGGCGGTTATAACTGTTGTAAAACCGAGTGGCAGACGACGACGGCGGCGTTTCGCATAATTACGACTTCGCTCCTAAAGGTTACACTCTGTATGCAAAATAAGGCACACTTTCGACCGCCAATTTTCGAAGGAAAATGCAGATGGTTAAGCGGCTAATTGTTTTCTTGGAGGCTGCTTTGGCACAAAGATAATATTAAGATAAAGGACAGGCTTTCAATGGCTTTTAAATGACTGGCGTAAAAGAGCAAGAAATTAATATTTTAAGTAGTTTCAGCTATTTTTACTTGCAGATTGCCGCGTTTCGTCAAATATTTACAGATATAACTTGTAAAATTTATTATTCGTTTTTCTACAAAGTATTTACTGCAGAAGCAAAAACAAAACAAATTATATTTAACATTGATTTTCTGCAGCCTGCCTGTCTGTAAAACTTCAAGGAATTATATTTTATGAAATACTTAAAGGTCATTCAATAAGCAACCGATCAAATAATTTCTTCCTGTTTATCTACACTTTTATAAATAAAAATATGCATTAAATTCAAGTAAAATTATTCCCTCTTGAATCTGCACGTTTATAAATCACCCTTGTTTATCAAATTTCAGTTAAACTAAATGGCTTTTATTTCACTTTTGCGTTTTGCTACTACAATTTGTGCGTTGGAAAATTCATCGTTCTAACGACACGAGTGTTTTATATCCTCTAAATCATTTTCAAAACTTTACCGACCGCGCGTTAAAAACTATCTTAACATACCGAGCTATAAAAAGTGTTACACCGAATCAATTATTAATTCGCGTAATTTCAATGCTTCAGAATAGAATTTAATAGAATAATTGCCACTACACCTCGCTCTCGATGCATTTCTTTAGTTTCCTCGCACGTAATCGAATGAATATTTCATATTTTGAAGACAGTCAATCCAGATACAAGAGGATAAACTGCACCGACAAGACGTATCAATGCACGCCTCCCCTTTCCTACAGAATTTCTTATTCATCGCCACGTTTTTGCATGCATTGCGGACATTAGGTAACGCTATTAGATGGCTTAACGCGGCCTCGCCAAGGTTCGCACGTGTGGAATATCTGGGGATTTGACGCTCATCAAACAGACTTATTTGCGCCAAGTGACACAATTCTTTAACTTGTAAATCGATGCGAGGCGTGGAAAAAGTTTCTTAAATTTGATTACGCAAAGTAATAGGAAACGTAATTGACCGAATTCGCGTCATATTGTTGTGTAATTTTCACGCTACGCACCCTTGCTTTATAATTTAAAAGAAAATTTCAAAATTATTATTACGTAACAAACGCGAATCCTACAACAGACAGTTCTTAGGAACATCCGCGAAGCAAATTATCACTTGATTAAAAGTTTTAGTTACGCAATTTCAATATCTAAGCAAAATTAGTCGTAAGCCGCTGTATTCCAGATCTTGTGGAAAAAGTGCGATCGCTCGCCGCGACGCGTGTGAAGTGCGGCGATAAAAAAAAATTTAATCAGCTTTGACCTGCTGAATATTCGCTCTCTTTAGCTTTAATGTACAGAGCCGTTAATCTAATTCGCGCAGAAATTCAGCGATGGGTGATATATAATAACGTCGATGCGAAAAAAAATTTTAATACGTTTAGCGTATATTAATGATGTTTGTAGAAAAGCATTTGGTTGAAAACAGTTTTACTCATCGAGTAATTATAATTTGCATCTGACCGAAATATAAATCAATCTAACTCCTCATTAAGAGGATCGAAAACAACGCTTCCCGCAGATCAAACGATCAGCGTCGGAAAAACAAACGGATCGTCCACAAATCGACTTCGCTTCCAAGTATTAATTAAAACAAATTCGCGAAAAGCTGGTTAAATTTCGCGTCCACCGTCACCCGATTAGAACGTCGCAGTAGCATCGCTAAATAACTCGTCAAAATATTGTTGCTATATACAAGGCGATTTTATTCGAGTCGCACGATCGCTTCATTGGGGGTCGCTTTTTTCCCCGTCGAGTATATTCCGACGTTGCATCATTCCGCTCTGATCTCTATTGAACTTCATCCCCACCCCGCGGCGTCCAGCGCTTCAAGTGAGACATTAGGCATGTCGGGAGAAGAGCGGCGACTTGGAAATTGTTGAAACCCAGAATCACGCGACAGAAATACGTAGCTGAGAATAATTGCACCACATTCTGACAAATGGCTTTTTCTCTCTCTCTCACTCTGACCCTAGCATAAATTTCCATTCTTTCCTGGCTGCCAGAGAGAGAGAGAGACTTATTTGGATTTAAAAGAGCCTCTACAAGATGCTATATCGTGCGAACAAAAACATATGTATCACACAGAAAACTTTTCGTCCTCAGCATTTAAACAATTTAAGTTTACTTTAAAGTTTTCATAATTAATTATCCCCGTTACATAACCACCGCGGCGGGAAACTCATTCGCGCGCGCGCGTTAATTCAATTATACGCAATAAGCTTTATATTAGCTGCCCGGCAACCATTCGGTATAGACCGACCAGCGCGTTGACGCATCGTAGCTTCGATCTAAGAATCTTTAAATGCTCGCCTTTTTGGCGGATTGAATTTAATTCTCGTTAATTTATATGATCAGCGCGAGATGCGCGACTTTGGCGAATCATCCGCAGCTGTTGCCGGCTCGATATATACAGATCTTACACTTGGCTGTCGGCGCTAGTTTGTAAACAGACAAATTCTGTATGCCAGCGCGTTATATTAGGCTTTGAAACGATGGTATTCGTAAGAAACTCGTGATTTCGAGGTTGGTTAAATTTAGGCGGTTCGATCATGCTTTAGCCTTTTTCAAGCGTTCAATTGAAAATTGTGCCTCGCGCCTCGTACAATATAAACTATTAATAACCGATCGCGGGAATGAAAAAAACTGCTTTTCGCCAAGAGTCCCTATATCCTCCTGCCAAAATAAATGAATTGAAAAGCAGTACCGAGAGAGAGAGAGAGAGAGAGTCGACGTCGATGAACTAATTGCGCAGACGTTAATCGGCAATCGGAGCAACGAGCCGTACTCGGCAGCAAGAAAGCCGCGAGGGGTAAGTCCTTGAAGTCGCGCAGGATGAAGTGCAATGTCGCGGGCTCCGTCCGGTCGATACGCATATAACCAATGCGATTTCCACTCACGCGGCCCGCGATATCGCGGCCGTTCGTGCAAAATTCCTTGACCGTAGCCCTTGGAGACGAGCGGCGCTCGATACACCCCCCCCCCCCCCCCCC
>UCOM01000808.1:0-60482 GCA_900474385.1 Ormyrus pomaceus | reverse complement strand
CCCCCCGCCGGTATGAAATCACAACTCTCGCTAAACTCGATTTCTCTATCTATCTCGCTCCCGCCCGGGCAGACGGCGTACAAACAACGGCGCGAGCGAGCGAGAGAGAGAGAGACAAAGCGTCGGCCTCCGCTGCATCGGACGGCGTTTACGTTGCTCGTTCATGCATTTAATGAATTCATTCGCTCATTCATGCGCTCTCTTCCATTCTACTTTATTGCCGAACGATAGGATTTCACGGATCGTCTGCGATCCGCTCTCTGTTTTCTCGCGGCGCTTCGTCGGCGAAATCGCCGCGGAGCGTTATATATATATATATATATATACCGGAGAGCCGTTTTTCCCAAGGAGAGAGAGAGAGAGAGAGAGAGAGAGAAACGAGCCGCGGTCCCCGAGCGATATTGTCCCGGGAGCTCCGCGGCCAAGTTTTCCGCTTCGCGGGCGCGATTTTTACACCGCGCGACTCCGCAAAAAGGGAGGAGCCGCCGCCGCCGCCGCCGCCGACGAGAGCGAGAGCTCACTTTCGTTTTTGAGGTCAAGGAGAAAGTACCGCGCGATTGCCTCCTCCCGACGTCTAATCACTTACGGGCTATAAATAGAATACCCGCCGCTTCGGGGCCCCCGGCTGGCCGCTTTGCTCTCGTGCCGCTCTCGTTCGTTTTGCCGAAAAAAAATGCGCGCAATAAGCGCTGATAATTCGCCTGTGTGTGCGCCCGCGGCGAGCAACACACAATGTTTAAAGAAAATTTTATGGCTGATAAGATACCGGCCTAAGGCAATGTCAATACGATATTGCGGGGTGCACGTGTACGAAAAAAAGAACGATAAAGAATCTTGCCAATATACTTTAGATTGCTGATGCAGTCATAATAATAACCGACTGCGAATCGTGTGTATAGAGACCAGGTGAGTTTCGAGCGTTCCGCATCGTTACGCGCGGAAAGCGATTCTATTTCGAATTTATATTTAAATTATGCAACGAATGAATCGCGTTGCGGGAGCATTAGAAAGTGCGCGAATGTTTATACAGGTAACGTTTACAGATAAAAGAACAATAAATTTAAAAAAAAGGCAACGCTGCCTATATGCCACTGGCAGATAAAATTTTGAATTACAAAATGGCTTATCAATCGCTTGACGTATCACTCGATATTTTACACCCGACCTTTCGGGCTCGTGCCGAGCCTTGATTTTTTTTTTACCTTCACTTTCGAAACGCTCGGCCCGCACGCAAAAGGTACCGAATCGATCCTAAATTAACAGCTCTAATCTTCGACGACGAGCATAATACATCGACGTCGAAGGTATTACCCCCACATTAAAGATCGTAATCGCCGACGCGCACCGGCCGCAGTGTATAACAACGGCGGAGGTTAAACCGATCGCCGCGGCGGCCGTCGGAGCGATAAATAATATCGAAAGGGCGCGCGAGAGATGCGTTTTGCATTAAATGTCGAACGACGTGACATTGGCGCTCGAAATATAATTTATAATGATAAATACCGGAGGGAGAGAGAGATGCATTAATATATTTCCGGGGCTATCATTAACCGCGATCAAACAAGTTCTGCAAATAGTCAGTCGACTCGATCCGGGGATAAACAATGCTTTATCGCCGGAGCCGCAGCGACTGAAACTATTTTATCGCGGCCCTCTTGTTATTCGTCCCCCCCGCTCGGCTAACTGCGAAACTACTCCCCGGTAGTGGACTCTCTCGCTGTTGCGGCAACTCGCGGCGTCGTGTTTTCCGGTGATTCGCGGCGGTGCGATTCCTCGTTAATGACGGATTTTCTCGCATTTTGGCAGTTATTACCTCGCAGCGGAAGAGGCGGGGAGGGGACAGACTCTCGAGTGGCCTTCAATTTGCCAATACGAGACGGTGTTCCCCTTTGATCGATATAATGACTCGATCGCTCGGGGGCCCCCGCGGAGGGGAAGTAGCGGCGAGGTACATAAGCGGGGCCGTAACGCGTTATACACGCGAGAGAGAGAGGCTACGCGAACACGAGCACGCAGCAGAAGAGCAGAGAGTACGTAAGAGCTATTAACAGTTATCTGGTCTGGGAGGCGAAGGCAGTTACGCGCAGGGCCAGCTATCCCAGCTCTCTCGGCTCGTATCTCGATGCGAAACTATGCCGCGCGCGGCGGCGGCGGCGGCGGCTCGCAAACGTGCAATTTCCTTCTCGACCCCGGCGCAGAAATCGGCTCCGTGTACTTGCGCCGGGATGCTTGCCCCCGAGGACGGGGAGCGTCTTTTCCGCGGAACAAGCAAACTGAACAAGCAGCCCGGAGAGAGATATACGCGCGCGCGTCCCATTTTCCGCGCGGGGAATTTTGCGAGACGCCCCGGCTAATGTACGACCCCTTTCTTTTTCCCCGAGAGCCGCTGCTTCTGCCGTATTTGCGCGCGGCTCGAGAGCCGAGGAGAAGCCGCCGAGGATCGATATGGGGATTGGCCAGCCGAGGCGAGAGGGAGGTTAACTGCGGCTCAATTAAACCGATAAATACGCATCGGACGAGCTTTCCTATTTCTGGGTTAAAGGCGGACTCTCGAAATTGGCTTTTCGACGAGTTTTACCTGGGAAATCTCGGCTGGCCCACTGGCCGTTTATCCCTTTCATCTCGATATTATACTAGCTTTTATCATTTACTCGGTCGGAGCAATGTTCGACCCGCGAGAAAGTGTGTATTTTGTGCTTTTTGTTGAATTACCTTTGACTCTATAAAAAAAAGAGACAGTCCTCGCATTCGTCAACATGATAAATGATAGAGATGGAGAAATATGGTCCCTCGAAAGGGGAAAAAAAAACAACATTTCTCCCGCGATTTCACGCTGCTCGGATAAACAAGTGAGGCTCGAAGCAGGCCTTTGAAGCTCTGAAAAATATTAGCTCTCTTTGAATCTTTGAACGGCTCGCAATTGTGCCTCCATTGTAGGAGCATCCGACACGCGCCGGAGCCCAAAAAGGCGAAGGCAAAAGTCGAAACAAAGCTCGCTCTCTCTCTCTCTCTCTCTCTCGCGAGCTACAGGCGTTCGGGGGGGACAAAAAATGAGGAACAGCGGCGGGCGTCGAAGGCCCGAAGAGAGCTTTGCGGCCCGGCTGAAAGAAGAGGAAACGGAAGAGGATCTCGTGCGCCGTCTATCCGCCGCCTCGACGAAACCGAGGCGTGGATTAACGTTGACGTATTGCGCGCGCGAGGCGAGAAATGTTTTCTAGGTTATGTGTCGCCGTCGCGCGCGGCGGGTCAACGGCACCGCCGCCGCCGCCGCCGCTCGCGACTGCAGCTGCGGAGAGAAAAGACACAGAGCGATACGGAGCCGGCTGCGAGCGGGATAAGGTTGCAGATATAAACATTTGTGCAAAGGCTCCGTCGGGTTTAGCCTTGAGAATCTTTCGAATGCGCTGTGCGTGATTTCGCCTGCGAAGCACACTGCACGGTTTGGATTTATTAACGGCCGAGTGAAATGTTCGCTTCTAGTTTGAAATTGTTGATTTAAGAGTGTAATTAAGATTGCGGACTTGGCGATAATGTAACCCACTACACGTAATTTACTCCCGTCGCGTGCTTAACCCATTTGGTAAGACTTTGTTCTAGTTTTTGAAAAAAAAAAAAGCGTTTTACGTTCAAAAGAGAGAAAAAAAGGGACAAAAAAGGGGAGGAAAACCGACTCTCCGAGTTAAAATAACACCGCGCTCGGGAATTTCATTGAAACATTAATAAAATCCTGATAGCCTCTTTCTGTACCAATAAAAGAGGAAAGGAAAGCACGCAGAAGCCCGGTAAATTAGAAAAGAATACACCGGCGAGAGAGGTTGCGCTCTTAATTAACGCTTTGAACTATAAATCGCCGAGCGGCGAGAGATGAACTTCCTCGATACACACTCCGCGGAATCGAGAAAGTAGGGGAAGAGCAAAGAGAAAACGAGAAAGACGCAATCGCCCCGGCCCGTGTCACTGCGCGAGGGAGAAGGCCGCGAGAGAGAGATAGAGAAAGACGACAACGGGCTAAAATTAAAACGCGGCACGGCGCAGCAGCACCTATCCGCGACGGAGAGCGACTTTGCGAAAGAGCTTTAGGCTCGGCGCGCTCGTTCATGCTCCAGTAAGCGCGCCGCGGCGGCGGAAGAGAGGCTCCCTCCTCTCCCGAAGCAGCTCTCCGCAAGTTTGACGGTCCTCTTCCTCAAAGTCATCCGCCGCCGCCGCCGCCGCCGCTTGCACGCTTGCTTGCATGCCAGCCGGACGCAGGGCGGCTGCTCTATCGATTCCGCCTGCGGGACGATCGATCGCGGCGGCGGCGGCGGCGGCGGCGCCGAGCGCGAACAGGTCGCTCTCTCTCTCACTCGGCGTTTTAAGCGGCCGGCTAAATTTAGGTTTTCGCCGTAAGTAGGCTGAATTTTCAGTTTCGCGAGCCGCGGCCTTTCGAGTGCGCTTTGTTGGGGAGGAAACGAGAGCTGCGGCGCCGTGGGCTTTTGGCGAATGCCTTCGCGGAAAAAGTGCGTGCACGTTAAAAGTTCATCTCTCGCTCTCGTGTACATAACTCGGATTGGTTAACATTCCGCTGCATTTGCTCGATACGTTTTCATCCCGGTGAGAAATCACTCTTTTCTCTCGTTTATAATTAAAGCGGATAATTACGCAAGCGATGTAAAAGCGCCCGGTGAACCGAGTCGGCGCGTAATACTCTTAAAAGGCGTAAATTCGAATTGCGAAATCCCCCGAGCATAATTCGCTGCAGCGGCGTCGCAAAAAAACAGTCGCTACGAGATCACCTTAAGTAATCATTGACCCCTCGGCAGGACGCAACGGCGTTTTCACTCTTAACCTTCGCTCTCTCTCTCTCTTGTCGAGAGTTAACCCTAATGCTCGTTTTACTTGACCAATGTGCAGCCAGCTTTGTGCTCCGTCGCGCGACCCTTCCTCTCTCTGCCAAGTCGAAGCCGGTACGTGTGGGGGCATGCATACGTGCACACAATCAAGCGGCGGCAGCTCCCGTTTCTGCAACGCTCTCCTTTTTTTTCCCCGGCAAGCCCTTCCCAGACGCAGCAGCGGCGGCGGCGACGGCGACGGCCCCCTGACCGTTTCTTTCAGACTCTCTCTCTCTCCTCTCTTTTCACGGATATATGCAGTCGCGCATAATGCAGACGGCGAAATATAAAGTATATCCAGACGAGGTCAGAAGCGGAGGTTACACGTCGGCCGTAGGATTCCGTGCATTTTTCCCTCCCGACACGCGTTATTTAGAAGTGGGTTGTGTCGCGCGCGCTTTTTTTTTTTTTCGAGATTAGGCGCGCGCGAGCTACTGTGGCCGCCGCTTTTCTTTGATGCACTCTCGACTTAACCGCGCTCTCCCCCGCGGGCAAACAAGGATTAGGATCAAGAGAATAAGCTCATGCAGAATGAAGAGATTTCGTGCCGCGAGATTTAAGGGAGAGGGAGGGCTTTACTCTTTAAATCGGGGAGATCCTTTTTTTCTACGAAAGAGAATTATTTTCCTATTAAAAGCGGATTTCCCTCGTTCTTGCGCTCGCCGTCATCTCGGACCGCGGAGCATCCTTTGCCGAGCCAGGGTAAATCTGCTTTAATTATTATAATGCAGCGTTATTTACGCTGTAATTCAGTGAACACTGGGATATTGCCGTTTCGCGGCGCGCAGTGCAGTCCCTGTGCGGAGCTTAATTGGCAAACTTAAGGAACAATAAGCTACTTTAAAACGGAGCGCGACGCAAGGAGAGCTGCAGGAAATTTGCGAAACGATTTTTCCGCACGAATGAAAAACTCCAATAACCGAGCAACGCCGCCGCCGCCGCGTGCACACGCCGATGCATACATCAGTTTTATGTAACCTCATTTATTATATATACGGATGCCGGTATGCGTATTAACATATTGCACAACTAGACCTACATTCGCGCGGCGTGTAAAATCGAATTCGAAACGGAAATAAAATCTCTCGTGCGCTTAAAGAACCTTGGCTGGAGCTAATAAATTTCAAGTCGAAACGTATATAATTCCTTGGCAAATCATATCGCTCTCGCGGTATATCCTCGCGAGGCAGGAGAGAGGGGGGTTCGAAAAAGCGCCGCGGCTCGCGGGCGCCGCGCAATATCGACTGGACGTTTTCTCTCTCTCTCGCGTGCAATTATTCGAAAGCACAAAGAAAACTACACAGTCGCCGGCGGCGGGGGCTCCCTTTTTTTTTTCTTTCCCTAAAACAGCCCGGTACTTCTTTCTCTGCCTACATCCGCACGTAATACCTCTCCGGCTCGGGGATGGCGTGACTAGCCGTTATACGCGGAGCCGCCGCTGCGCTAAAAACAAGGAACGAACGAATATGCGCGCGGGGCTCTCGGTCGGCATCGGAGAAAAAAAGAGAGCCGCCGCCTCGTGTGGGCGAAGGTAGCTGCGCGTGCAGGTTAGACGCTCGTCGCCGAGACTGTATGTGCACCGCTGACGAGTGCAGGGCTCTCTCTCTCTCTCTCTCTCTTTCTCTCTCTCGCGCTCGAGTTATCGATCGCGCGGGCTGCTAACCGCGCGCCGATGAATATCTGCAAGAGAGCGAGCGTGAGTCACGATTGTCGAGCGAGGAAGAGAGGGAGGGAGAGAGAGAGAGAGAGAGGTATACGGTTCTTGGGCGCCATTGCGCTAAGTAGACCGGCAGAACGGCGCCGAAGGAATGGGCGCGGACGATTACTGCCCGGCTAAGCTCATTGGATTTTCTTCCCTCTCGAGGCGGCGAAATTTTTTTTTATTTGCTCTCTCTCTCTCTCTCTCTCTCTCTCTCACTCTCGCGTGCGCGCCTACATCCTCGGATCACCGCGGCCGCTGCGCTTTTTTTCCCGCCGGTTAAGCGCGATGCAGATGCGCGCAGTCAGCGGTGCGTGCGGCGGCGGCGGCGGCCGGCTTTATCGCCGGGAACACTGCTAATGAAGTGTTTATTTGCCCGTAAAATCGAGCGTCTTTGTTTTCCGGCCTTTCCTCCCGAGGAGAGGCCGAAACGTCGAATCGCTCTCCGAGATTTTAGAAATTTAAA
Organism: Ormyrus pomaceus; assembly: GCA_900474385.1. Classification (NCBI taxonomy): domain Eukaryota; kingdom Metazoa; phylum Arthropoda; class Insecta; order Hymenoptera; family Ormyridae; genus Ormyrus; species Ormyrus pomaceus. The sequence continues at coordinate 53,449 of UCOM01000808.1, read as the reverse complement.
CGCCGAGAGAGCAAACAATTAAACAATGGACGAACGAGAGCGGTTTTCATCGTCCGCCGCTCTCGGCGCAAGAAAAGCAAGACGACCCTGATTCGAACTAAGCCTCACGATTTTAAGAAGCCCGCCTTTACGGTCGCCGGGCGAGGACTCGGCTTTTTTTTTCGCCCCCCAGATGAAAAACAACACGATGCCCGATGCCTCCCCAGGAAGTAATCGAGAGTCGCCCTCGCAAGGAGAAGATTCACGCGAAGCTCTTCCGCACATTTCGCCCCGGCGGAAGGGCCCTTATTTTTTTTTTTTGATCGAGGGCCGGCTTATTCTTTTTCCTCTGCGGCTCCGTCTCTCTCTCTCTTTCTCCGGTGTTTTCCCTCGAAAATAGCATTAGCCAAGAGAGAGCGCGAGGAGTAAAGAGAAATAGAGAGGGCGACGAAGAGAGACAGGCTCACTCAACGCGTGCCGCAAAGCTCCTCGCTTTTCTCTTTATACACCCGAGCCTGAAGTCAAAGCTCTCCGGCTCTCTCTCTCTCGCCCTCTCTGCTTTCGCCCGCCGGCTATATATTTTCTAGTGTGAAGTCAGAAATTTCTCCCGGTACTGCGGGACAGTCGACAGTTTTTTTTTCTTTTTTTTTCCTCGAACTTCGCGGCCGTACCGAAAGCGGTATTAAAGAGGAAAAAAATGTTCACTCTTGCCCGTTGGTGCGAGTGCAAGCTCCGCAATTAACGGATGTTTAGAGTTTACTTTCATTTTTGTTAAGGAGCTGAACTAGATGCATAATAGGCGGCAATTAGTAGCTCTCGCAGTTGATTCGACGCTTCTCCAGGAATTCCAGGAAATTCATTTTATCAAACTGAGCCAAAGCTACTTTAGCCAGTAGGCAAAGTCAAGCCGGAATGGAGCAATCTGTACGCGAGAATCTTCTAAAGACGTACCACTTGGGATCTGAAGCCGCCACTCGAGCGGGAACCCGTCGCTTCGCGCATTAAAAATCTCGAGGATGATTCGCGAAATAAAATGGCCCCCCGGAAGAGAAGAATCGAGTGGTGTCTCTACCGAGCTGGCGGCGAGGCCTTATCGATTACGGGGAGTCCGACAACAGCGTACCCGGAATCGGAGTTACGATCGTTCGTAAATCGTAAATCAGCGGCGTGTATAAGGCGAACTTTCCGAAACTCTGCGTCACGGCCAATCCAGTCGAGAGGGAGAATGCGTTCTTGCCCCCCTCCCGAAATATCTTTACTGCGCGCATCCGGTACACCCTTCCTTCCTCCCCCCTCCGCTCATTCGTTTCGTAGTTATCGGAGGATTCGCGCCCGCTCCTCTTCCTCTGCTTATATCCGCCGTCAGAAAGTCCGCGCCGTACTCGTTTACTGCGACTTTTTATATTTTCTTCCCACATTCGTGATTCGATGCAGAGTCGCTTGGCAAAAGTGCTCCAGCTCTCGGTTATCAAATATGTTCTTGCAATTATCTTATCGAAATTCGGGCGAAACTGCACTATCAAGCGGGAAACGATTACCGCGCGAGGAGATGCACACGCACACCTGGGCGGCCCCCGCGGGTCTCTCTCTGTTTTTTCGTGTTTGCGCCGTCGATTTTATCGCGATATCGCGCCGGCAAATGATTCATCGGATTGCGTCATTTGCCGCGGCGGAGCACCGAAATAAATGGGCTCGCGACGCGTTACAACGAGCTTCCAGCCGGCGCGCGTATTTTTGAAAGCTTTTCGAAATCACTTTGCTTAATTGACCGGCTGCCGCCGCCGAGCGCTGCGTCCTCCCCCCACTCCTCTTTTTTTTTCGAGGAAGCTAACTCGCTCGGCGCGCAAATTAGAATTTATTTCGCCTCCGCGCAACGAGATATCGTTTTCGACGCGCGCCGCAGTCGGGTGTGTCTGGTCGGGCGCGTGATGAGAGGGAGCGCGTAATTTTTGTCGCCGCTACGCTTTTCGGCTGTACTTTATTGGGGGGGGGGGTTTAAATCAAAATGTAATGCCTTCGATGGAATAACGGCCGTACTCTTAATCAAGCTTATTAATAGATTTTCGAAAATAACGGGAGGGGTTTATCAATATTTTCAGCTGGATGAAGCTGAATTTTTTACGAGGCGTTTTTCGTTCTCGCCAACGATCGACCGGATCGAAGATTTGTATTACGAGCTTGAAAATAATTTCTCACGTTTAAATCACGAAACAATGTACTTGCGAAAAGTGGCGCAATACGTAAGAAGAGGCAAAAACAACAATCCAGTTTTTTTTTTTGTGCTTCCTATTTTCCGACCGGCGTAACAATGTTTTATGCTCGCCGCAGTAATTATACCATTGTAACAATTCTCTGAACGCCCATTCCGCGCAGAAATGATTGATAATTACAATAATTAAAAACTGATAATTTATTCGTCGCCACAAACCGTTGATCTTCCTTATTAGATAAAAGTTATTCTTTCGCGCCGTGACTCACCGCGCGTCCAAAGTCCCGCCGTTTAAAGCCGACGAAAACAAGGTCCGCCCGAGATTTGTTTTTTAACAATAAATTTCTCTCTAAAATCTCGATTCTCCCCGATTGGATATCGCTCGAGGAGAGCGGATCTCGAGATCCGTATATATATATATATACCGCTGTGCTACGGGGCGCTGGCTGCTACGTCCTTCGTGTTTCCGCTGGATTTGTAACGCGTTCCCGTGGCGGCACTAATTGCTTCTCACCATTTAAACTCCTGAGGCTACTAAGCGAGAGAGCAGAGGTTACGCCGTACTCCCGCCCACACGCCGTACGAGGAGCGAGAGCGAGAGAGAGAGGGAACTCGTGCCCACAGCGCGTAGTCGAGAGTAATTCTTCCAAGTGCTCTTTTAAAGCTTAAATTCACGCTCGCGAGCGACGGCGGCGGCTGCGGCGGCGACTCACGTGTTTACGACACACTTTTTTCACTGCGTCATCGGTAAATATACTTTAATTCATTACAGGATGATGGGGGGGGGGCACCGATTGCGCAACGGAGCCAATTTCTTTCTGTTTGCCTTTTTTATACAATAGTTTTCGCGCTCGGCCGGGCTCTCGGCTTCTCGAATCACGCATCCCGGATCGTATTCTAAATAAGCGCGCTCGGCCGCGGAGACGAGCCGCGCATCGCTAACGAAACGCGGCACTGTAAAATTCTCTTCCCGGCGCTCTCTCGAGAGCCGCGGCTGTTATCGCGGGAATCCGCGAACGCGCATTCCGCTTTATAGTTAATGTACGATTGTAGTTCGAAATGGCCTGAGAAAATAATCTCGATAAGCTCTCGATAAAACGTTGTATGTATACACGCACACACACACTTCCGACGTGCGAAGCCGTTAAACAGCCGAGTGAGCGCACAGCCCATTTTTTCCGAGAAAACAAAGAACAACCGCTGTCATTGTTTTAAAGTGATTCGAGGCAATAAAAAGAGAAAAAAAGTCGTCCTCGCGATCGCGACGACGGTCTGTCTTTCTCGCCTCCGCCGCGGCGTCTAAAAATAGCCGCGACCGCCACGTCTCTAGCTTCCTCCTGCCGCGCTCTCGCGCAGCAGCTCTGACTAACCCACGAAATCCTGGCTCACGAGGCAGGAAGAGCGATTAAAAGCCGATTAATCCGCAGAGCCGCGTCATAAACGCAGAGAAACTCGGCGCGCGCCTCCGAGAGCGCGAGAGCCGCCGACAAATTGCTCTCTCGCCGCGCGCGCTGCTTTTCTTGCGGCTCGTGCGTACATATTCATATGTTAATCGCAAAGGTCGCGCCACGCATTATTCGAGCACATTCCCCCCCTCTCTCTCTCTCGCTCTCTGGTTTCTTTCTCTCGGGTGCGTCCGCGGCTCGGTATGCACACACACGCGCGAGCGCCGCGCGCGGCCTGGGTTACGTAAGAGCAGTGAAGTCATCCGGCTTCTTCGCGCCGCGTACAGTCGCACACGCGGGCAGGCGTGTATTTCTCTGCGAAGCTCTCTCGCGCATCTCTCGCTCTCGTTAAACACGCCTGCGTATATATACGTGTGTGTGTGTGTGTGCACTCGCGCATCGCGACGGATAAAATCTCAACCTCGTTTCTTTGACGCTCGCCGACAGCGAGGAGCGCGAGCGTCGTTCGGTTTAAAGAGCGGAGCTGCTGCTCTCGCGAATGTCGATTCCATTGACGTGTATATACATACGTGTGTTCGGCGACAGCGGGAAAGTCCAATACGTGGGCAGGAGAGTTGGATTAAACTAATTTTCCCGGCTCTCGTCAATTAGTGCGGTAACGCGAGACTCGCGACATTTTGTACGGTTTCTTTTTTTCCGTTTTCCCTTCTTTTTCTTTGCTGCGCGTCCGCGCGGGATATATCGAATAAATTATACTTAATACACTTGTTACGCAAGGCGCAGCCGATTTTTTAAAGCGGCGAAAGCCTGAAATAATCAGCGCTCATCGTAAAATCTTTTTATCTCCCTGCAAAAGGTTAACCGACTCTTGCATAATTCTCCGCGTAGCGGAGGAGGTAAGAGAGCGCTCGTCTTCGGAGAAAAATGAACCGGCGTAGAAACAAGGAGAGAGAGGAGGAAAGAGAGGGAGAGCATCGGTCCTCCGCGGGCGTTTTCGCGAGCGGCGTATTTTTCCTTCCGCGCGCCACGCGATCCTTTTATTTTCCATCATGGAACTCGGCGATAGTAACGCGCGCGAGGGAAGGTGGCTCGGGGCCGGAAAGGTTTAATGGCGCATAAAATGGTCCAGCCGAGGCTGCTGCTGCTGCTCTGCCTCGTCTTTGTAGAGGCTCGTTCGCGCGCGGGCGGGAAAAAGGAGAGTAGCCTGGCGACACGCCCTGCTCTCGCGCGCTCGCGGACGTGTCGAAAGCGACGACTCGAGTTTAAAGGGATTGCGCGCGGGCCGCGCATCTCGCCGAACGAAGATTAGGAGAGAGGCGCGAGGAGGCAGAGGAAAAATAAAGGCTGCAATCCAGCGTCGCCGGGCGCACATGCTAACGCGATTACGTCATCTATAAATCATGAGTCAGGCTCGTTCGAGCTGCGATATTGCTCTCTCTCTTTCTTTCTCTCTCTGCGCGCACTGCTCCATAAATGGGATTTTTCGTATTTATGTTGCGACGACGACGACGACGACGACGGCGTCTGCAGTCGGGCAGCTCTTATTTCTCTTTTCCTGTCTCGACGACTCGCTCGATTGATTTATGCTTTTTTAAAGGGTGTGGATGCGAGAGAGCCTCCGGGTGTCTTTTGTTCCCCGAGATTGATGCGGCCGTGATTCTAGGCCGCGAGGTAATGAGCTTTTGATTCCACTTATTACCGACAATCGCAATTGGCCGCTTTACTCGTCGCTCGTACAATGTGAGCCCTTCTTCTTTTTCGACTCCGCTAATTGCGTTTTCGAAAAAGCACACCAGAGTTTAGATATTGTCCAGGCGGGAGAGGGTGGGGAGATCAGCAGGCCGTGATTAATTAAATTTCTGCGGGCAATAAATTAAGCGCGTCCCATTAATCTCTCGTTAAGACCTAAGCATGTAGCTGTAAAAGAGCGTCGGGGAAAAAAAGCGCTCGTCGCGCATAGCAGATGCGTGTACGCAAGAAGCGCGCCGAGAAAAGGAACGAGTCCCTCTCTCTCTCTCTCTCGTTGGCAGCGGTCCGTCATTGAGAGCGAGCGGAGTTGAGCGCGCGAGGCGAGACGCGAGGAGCGAGTCAAGCATCCGTGCTAGGCAAAGACCGTGAAAAAAAAAAGAACGAAGAAGCAAGAGGGAAAGAGTAAGAAGAATGCCGGCGGAGAGAGAGAGAGGCATGCGGCGCCGGCGAATGGCACGAGAAATCGCGGCCTACGGACTGGATTGGCTGTGTGCAGTTGGCGCTCGGCGTGCCGGCCCGAGAGATGCTACGTTTTCGGCCGAGATCTTGGCGCGCCTGACGCGTCCGATGCCTGGGTGGGCTCTCTCCGCTCGTCTCTCCCGATGACTGCCGAATGACCGGCGGCCGAAACGATGGAATAGTTGAGCCGAGGCTCTCGCGAGTTTCGCGGCTGATCGATATTTCGATGGAGAGAGTCGACGGTGCACCTTTCTTGCGCCGCCGGGAGAATATTGCTTGTTTCGCAATTGCTTGGCTTGTACGTACTCGGCCGGGTAATCTATTGGGCAATGCGATACGGGCAGCCAGATTTTTTTATTTTCTTCGCGAGATAAATTAATTAAAATTAATTAATACGATGGTTAATTAAAATTTCATTACATTCTGCGAAAGAGTTTCCGTGTAGTTTGTTTTAAACTTTTCGTATTATTAATTTAAGCACTGCGTCATTATATTTCTACGAAAAATTTTTTTTGTCTGCCATTTATTGTAGGAATGAAAATAAAATTTTATCACTTTATTACAGTGACGTAAAAACGGAATTTTAGGAAACGCTAAACCGAGTGTACGTTATTAACTCTAATTGTTGATCTAATCATTCAGACAACTAATAGGTCAAGACTCCGATTGAAGCGAGGCGTCAGAAGAGCCTCAAACAGAGCTCCATTGATCCTCGCAGTGGCGCAAAGATCACCCGCTAATAGCCGATCGATGAAGGATGCGCGTGCTCTCGCGTGCATTCCCTTCTCACCGCGCGGTCGATCTCTCGCTCTCCATCTCCGTAGCGTCACAAAGAAGCGCGCGGGCGCGCGAGGCCGCTTCCGCGCGCTCGAGCCCCGACAAAGGGAGCAGCGGCTCGCGTACACAGAGTATAGCTCGAGAAAGAGATCCAGTAGTAGGAGGAGTCGCGCGCGCGGGCCGACCTTGCAGCCAACCGCTCTGCAGAAAGCGCGCGCGCGAATTACGTCGCGCCCGGCGTTTTCAGCCGGAGTCAATGGGAAATCGCTCGATTCGCCGACGATTATACGCACCTAAGTCGTATGTGGGTCACGAATGGGATGATAATGCCGGAGCGCTCGAGAATCGCTGATGCGCCCCTCCGCCGACGTCTCGAACCTTCGTTAACTCTCCATTGAAGCTCTCTCTCTCTCTCTTTTTTCGGAGGCTGTCGAATCGACACTCTTATCGGAATAAATACGATTCGAATCGCGTCGGACGGGGGGCAAGTCGAGCTGACGCGAGTCTAAACTCTCCGGTTCTGCTCCAATTCGGTTTCTTTTATATAACCCGAAGCTTTTTCTCCCGGCGGACAAACGATCGAGCTCGCTGCGGAGATTAGGCTTAATGCAAAGTGCATCGTAAGCACGCAAGCAGCGGCCATTAAAATTTTAAACAGTTACTCGATTTACGACGCGCGGATGTAGTAGCTGGCCGGCCGTGTATATAGCCACCGGCGATTAACGCTGAAACAAGGTTTCATCCTAAACAAATAGTCGCCGAGTCCGGCGCGAATTTATGCAACTCTTCTCTGTTTACGCCTCGGCCAAGGCGAGTCGCGTCCGCGAGGGATTTCGTTTAACCGACGCACTTGTCGACTTTTCGCTAAATTTCTCGTAAAAAAATATAAAATAGAAGCGACGCGGGTAAACAAGGATTGTTATTCAGACATGTATAGCCAGTTCGTATTTTGTCTGTCGAACGCGTGACCTACTAAAGCTATTTTCAAACAAAAAAAAAAACTCCCGTCAAAACTGCCACTGGATATTGAATAATCATTCCAGCCGCGTCGAGAGATCGAGAAAAAGGCTATCCGTCGACCGGCGAGCGCAGCGTATACTGCCACAATAACGCGTCCGTCGAAACCAGAAGGTACGACATCGCCAGGCGAGTAAAAGCGAGAGAGAGAGAGAGCGAACACTGGCCGGCCGTGTCGCTCCATAAACGTATCAAAATTCCATATCATGAACAAAACGGCCGGCGTAAATCAAGCGGAAGGGCTCGAGCTTTGTGCGGGCGGGGGCCCGAAAACAACGAAGCGTCGTAATTCGATGTTTCGCCGGGCGGCGCGCGCGCGCCCCATCGCCGCGGCAACGATAATGGACGTACTTGCGTTTTCACCGGAGCCGAAGCCCGCTGCGGGAGAGCGCTTCTTTGACGGCTTTACGAGAGTTGCGTTCGCTAAAATAATCGAAAAAACGGCCGAGAGCCTCTTTTTTCAATCGGGGCCCCCGCGGGATTTTCGAGAGCGACGAAAATGTCATCGAGAGCCGAGCGCTTCTTTATGGGACGTTCATTTCGGATGATGATTCGCCGCGTAATTATGCGCGGGATTGACTGCCGGAGGACGGCGCAGTTTTTTAAAATTTTTTTTGTTTTTAACTTCGTGGAAATCGCACCGCTGCAGGTGGTTTTAACACACCGCGGCGCGATACTGTCGGGAGTAAATCATCGGGCCGGCGTTGCCGGGCTTTCGCGCGCAATAATTAAATTAAAGTCAATGGAGTATTGTTTCTTTCGAGGAGATAAGAAAGAAGTGAATAACTACGCGCTGTGGCCCGGAGACCGCGGTGTATAATTTTTAACCGAAAGCCGCCTGCGTGGACACGGCGCCGCTAAAAAGTCCGCGAAAAACGCCGCCGCGGACAAAAATAAAAGCTCTCGCGCTTGTTTTCGCGCGGACGGTTAATTGCGAAATCAAAAGTAATTCGAATAGAGCGTAATTTACAGGCGCGGGTAAAATCATCGGCTAAAAATATACACCTCGCCACTCCAAGGTAAAGCGCGAACGTTATAGACACACCGCCGCGGCTTCTCCGCGTTCTAATAATCATGAATATTTAACGCTATTTGCACGCATTGTCTTCGCACGGCCTGGGCAAAGGCGGCGTTACATTAACGTCGAGCGGCCGCCGCAAAATATATATATATATATATAAAAGCGACAGGCGCGGAAATTCATCAGGTCCTCTGCTGGGGGGAGGGGAGGAGGAGGAAATTGGAATAAGTCGATAATCGGAATTGTCATGCACGCACGATCGCATCGGGTATTCGGAATCCGCAGCGCGCGACCCGGGGCACGGATCGACAGCGCGGGCGGGGGAGGGGCGGACGAAGGGATTACCGGAGGAACGAACGAGAAAGCGAGATAACGCGATAAGGCAGACGACGACGACGAGGAGTAGGTTTGCTGCGTTGCCGATTCTGTGCGCCGCTCTGGCTCGACTCGCTCTTTAGCGCGGTTCTTTTTGCTCTCTGCGGGCTGCTGCTTTTGTTGCCACGCGGAGGAGAGAGACACGCGGAGGGCTTGCCAACTCGCGAGAAACCGAGCGAATTTCTCGGTGCGTATACCGGTAGCGAGAAACGGTCTGCGCGAGTAATTGTTACCGGTTTTTTTTTTTGCGGGGGTGTACACACGCTTTTGTGTATTATTATTTTATTACGCCGCCAAATTGGCCGGAATTTATTAAATGAGAACTCCACGTTTGTGCATATTTTAATTACGCTGAAAAAATTTCATCCGTGAATTCGGCGGCGGGTTACCGAAAATTTTATATTTTAATTAAATTCCTTCTCCTTCGTTCCGGGTTAAAAATGAAAATGTTTACACCGGCAAGGACGCGCACCGATTTGCATATTACAAACTTATTCGGCGCTCTATAATAAAAAAAAAAAAGCAGCCGCGACGGCGAAGGAGACGCGAAAAGTGGCCGCGGAGCAGCTTCGACGCCGTTCGATAAAAATTACGGGCGTAATTTATTAAGCGATAAAGCCCTGCACCTCCGCGGGGCCGGGCGAATTTTCGCGGAACCGTTTCTTTTGTAATACGGCGGAATGACGAGAAGAACACGCGAGCCCGAGAGGGCAGTAAATTCCGGCGCTCTCCTCCGCAAAAAAAAAAAAAAACGGCAATGATTTATGCGTGCCAGCGACTGCAGTCGTTAAAACACTGTTAATATTCAAAAAGTGAACCTTCCATTATTCGCAGCCGCGGACGAGAGAGCGGCTCGTCCGTACGGAAAGCCGGGAAAAGAGAGAGAGAGAGAGAGAGCCGAAAAACATAACCGGCTAAATGCGGGATAAATCGAATTGTGCGTAGAGCCGCCGCCGCCGCCGTCGCCGCCGCCGCGCGAGAGAGCGGTCCCCGGCCCGGTAACACGTGTCTTGTTTGAATGAATATTTAACGTGGCCGAAAGTGCTGGGTATAAATATGCAATGCGAGCCGCGTAACATCGACGACGACGACGAGGACGACGTCGGCCGACGACTATACGGCAGCCAACTTCGAAATCGATAAATTCCACGGGCCATCGGGATCATTTTAAAGCGGCCCGCGCGCACGGAGAGCCATGAATATATATTTTCGGGCCGCGGAGCCGAAACTTTTCCCTTCCGCGAACTTGTCTAATAAAGATACTCGGATTAGCCCCGCCGGGAATTTCATGCGTGAGCAGCTTAATGCCCGCATCGACGCGCGCGCGAAATTTCGCCGCCGTCTCTCGCTTTAAATTTCAAATGCAAGCCGGACGCTCCGCGTTTTCGGATAAATCGCCGCGGGATGGTCATCGGATTATTTAATTTTTATACGGACTCCGCCGAAAAAGTCTCTTCCCCGAAGCTCTCTTTTACGTAAGCGCGCAAAAAGAGGCGTAAAAATCTTCGCCGACGAGTACGAAAAAAGAAGGAGAGAGAGCTCGAAAAATGAAAAACTTGTTTTGTCAGCGCTCGGATAAGATACCGAATTCAGCAAAGTATATTATCGTGAAAAAAAAAAAGAAAAAAAAAACGGCGTCGCCGAGGTACGAGCGAGTAGCGCCTCGATAAGAGTCGCTCGAGTACTTTTGGGTGTGCACGAGAGAAACGGAGACGCAGGCCAAAAGAGAAATAAAACCGATCTTAAAAATATCGCGATTTCCTCTCTCTTGCATTTCATAATAACAAGTCGACGCCGCGCCGCCGCACGTTGTTAAGACCACTTCGCACTTACGAACGCCACTTACGTAATGCATTAATGTAACATCATCGGGCCAAAAGTAGCGAACGATTGTAACAGGGCTGTAATTATTCTTAATTCAGTCGGGAGAACGGCATTAAGCCATAAATGGGTGTATACGTTGTCTTTTTCCGTCTCGATTACACGAGCTGCCGAAACTGTTTTTTCAAAATGTGCGTGTCGGCATTCCTGGAAAAACAATTAGAAAATCGTCCCTGAAATTAGGTTATTAGCTGTGCGGATAAAGTGCAGTGGGCAAGTTTTCTCTACGTTTCCCGTGCGCACAAAATTTCCTAATGAAATTCGCTTCAAAATTCATGTAAAGTCCGCAGTGTTTTTCCTAAAAGTTCGTAAATAATATTATCTTTCTCGAGTACATTGCAACACGTTGCGATGCACTACGTTTCGGGGGGGACTATTTTTACCGCAACGCCGAAGTGAAATACAACACTTTTAATTCAAAAAAAGACAAAGACAATTATTTTTGTACGGAATTTTTTTTGTATTTTTCGAGAGAATATTTTTTAATTTGGCAAGTCTCATCAGAAGTTCGCTGATGAAACGGACCGTTAATCTTAGGTAACGCAGTTTGTTTTCGTTTTATTTGACGCGCGCATTAAATGATATTTTTATGACATTTTGCTTTAAAGAATCACTTTCATTAATTTTTCCCGCCTCAAATCTGAAATACCTTTGACGCGGAACTGAATTTACTTTCATAAAATAATAATTTTCAAATTGCCCGCCGTTGCATTCGTAAAACGAACGCGAACGTCATTTTTATACGTAATTTCTCGCCGCGGCATTAAAAATTTATTTCACTCGCACGTAACGAGTCACCAAAATAATTAAACTCGCGACTGACGCCGAAATAACTCCATTTTCGATTTATCTCCTTCCAAAATAAAACAAGCACAACTCGGGCGTAAAACGAGAAGTTCTCCCCGCGGCGAGGTGAGCTTCGCGCGCGGCTACAAAAAAGAGTTCCTCCGTCGACGCAAAAAGTTATCATCGAGAGTCGCGGACGCTCGTCACGCTCGACTCTTACACGCCGGAGCGCGCTCCAATTTTCATGCGTAATTACCGGCGCGCATACCGGCGCGCTCGATTTTTCCCGATTCCCCCGCGGCGCGCAAAGAGAGCCAGCCGGCGAGGAAAGTAAAGAGGAGCGAGAGAGCGATGGAAGCGAGGCTCGCGCGAGCGCGCGTCCACATCGACGTAGACACGGAGAGAGAGAGAGAGAGGCTCGACCAGCTGTTCTCGACTGTCGTTCGTTTTCGTTATCGGCTCTCGTTATGTCATCAATCTATCCGCCGTTCTTTCCCTCCCTTTTTCCTCCGCCGCGCCTCGCCCGCAACAGCGACGTATCTACGCACTCGCCTACACGCTAAACTAGAGGCGATCTTCGGAGCGGAACGGAGAGCCTGACCGCGTTCGTGCGGCCAGCTTATATACGCGAGTTTCCACTGGAGAGACCGAGATAGACGGACGGAGAGAAAGAGAGGGAGGTAGTAGAGAGAGAGAGAGGCCGATCGGCGCGAGAGATCACGAAGTTTCGATTTCGAGGTTACGACAGACTCGGCCGGTTTCTCTTTTCCGTCTGCTCGTCTCTCTCTCTCTCTCCGTCTGTCTCTCTCTCTATCTCTCTCCTCCACCTCGCCTGTGGCCGTTAAAATGCGCCGGTTCTCGCGTTACACGGCGTTGCTGACGTCACCCTCGCACATACGTCGCGCCGTTCACAAAGGGGAGACAGCGTAGGAGCGAGGAGAGAAAAAAAATTGAAACTACGAGCGGCGTGTCGCTCCGAGCTCCTTTTTTCACCTTCAACACCCAACCAGCGCGATAAGGAGACAGAGACAGACAACGGCCAGCCGGAAAGATAAGAGCGGCTCCGGGCCACATTTTTTCGCTTCACCTAAGCTCTCGTTTTTTTTTTCTTTTTTTTTTCGTGCGTGTGTTGAAATAGGTACCTTGGCGTTGTCGGAGAAGTCGAGGGAAGCCGAAAAGTCGGCCACTATCTTTCTCTTCCTGAGCCTGAGATATCGGTCAGCTAGGTTAGGCGGATCTTCCGCTTCTGCGTCTGCTGGAAAAGTCGCGTGCAGCTGGTGCTTCTTCTCGCGCGATTATTGCACTAAATTATTGTACGCTCGAGAATGTTTCCGTCGCACACTGGGCAATAATCTCACTTGTGAAAAGCTCGAGCAACAACTCTCCCGACGCAACCATCTAATGTGGAAACACTCGCGCTTCGATAGATCTCTTGTCAATAATCACACTCCGCCGCTCGGATTATTATCGGAAAACAGCCGACGGCTCGAAAAAACAGTGTTTGCACGTGAACGGGATCTCCTGGCAGGCGATTATCCTCGCGGTGCAGCTCGAATCCGCCTAGGTTTCGAAAAAAACGTCGGGAGGAAAACCGACGAGTGGAAAAGCGTGTGTATGTTGTAACTTTGGAAAAAAAACACTGCCAGCAAGTCGCTCGGTAGTCGCTCTCCACTGTGTGCCTCCGACGTGTGTTCGGGCTCCTCTGTTTTATTTATCCAGATATTCGAGCTGAATTCGCCGTTGGAAAACTAGGCGTGTGTGCCAGCGGGAGATGTAAGTGTGTGTAACGTCGCGACGAGAATCGCGCACTGACGAGCGTGGGGACACACGACGTTCACGGGCTGCACAGGCGGACTGACTCGGCGCTGGCGCACCGTACGTACGTGGAGCAGGCGAAAAACGAGGACGGAACGAGCGTGTATTCTTCCCTCCACTGCTCCCTTTCTCGCGCTCTCGCTTCGTCTCTCTCGCGCTCGCGGGCCCGAGCCTCGGCTCTCCTGCGCCGTCTGCTGCGCGCGAGCGACCGCCGCGTCCTCTGCCGACGCTCTCCCACTCTCCGCCGATTCCCCCCCCCGGCTCGCTCTGTCCTTGTCGCACTCGCGGGCCAGTCGCGCCGAGCGATTCTAGCAGTGGAAGAGGAGGACGCGAGCGATGTCCGGTTCCATGCGAGCGGCGGAGGCGGCGGTAGTCTCGATTGCGGCAACGTTACGCCGACTCATAGCGGCCGAAGTAGGGTTAGGTCGGCGCTGCTGCCGTGCACGTATAGACGGCGGCGGCGCGCTGGTGTGGGAGCGCCTCCTCGTGTCTCTCCCTTCTCGCGAACGGGGGAGAGAGAGGAGAGAGAGAGAAAGAGAGAATTTCGCCCGCGAATTCCTCCCGCTTACTCGTGTGTGGCTCTCGCTCGAGGAGCAGTGTACCTTTTCGTTTTTGCACTTTCTTCCTTCTTTACTTTTTCTCCTCCGGCGTAGCAGCAGCTCCTCCTCGGTTCTCGGCTCTCCCTTTAGGCCTCGTTCTTCCTTTTTCACTGCACTGGCCGAAAGTCAGCTTCCCAGTCATTCCCCCGCTCGCTCGGCACCATCACACCACCTCCGAGAGAGAGAGAGAGAGAGAGATCTCCTAAAAAACTCTGTCCTTGGGACTAGCTCGGGAGCAGTGCTGGGGGCACGTGTGTGTGTGCGTGCCTGCGCGTTGTCGGCTGGCGTGGGCGTGCGCAGCTGTCTCGTTCGCTCTCATTGACTGGTGGTGTCGCAGGTGCGGCGTTGGCGGCGCGTGAACATGCACCAGCTGACGGGCTCTGTTATTTCGCTGAATACGGGGCGGCCGGGCCGCCGGTCGCGTAGGTGAGCCGCGCGTGCACTCTCGAGACGGGCGCGCAACATGCGTGCTATTAGGCCGGTGTGTCCGTGGCTGCAAGTAGTTAGGCTCGCTGAAATAGGCGGATATTAGGCACGTACGCGCGGAATCGGAGAGAGATATCCTGACGGCGCGACTACCGACTGCCCGACGCCAGCGCCTCCGCGGCCTGGTGATATTGCGCGCGCAGGCTGATTCCCGGCGGCGGCCGCCACCGCCGCCACCCCGTCCGCGGCTTCGCCCCCGACCCCCTCTGCCGCCGGCTTATGTCCCCTGCGGAGAGAGAGAAACGCCGCATACGCTTTGCGCTCGCCTCTTTTGGGGGGTTGCTTTTTTGACGGATCGTCCCGTGGTGGCGCTCTCTCTCTCTCACCCCCCTTTTTTGCTCGTTGCTTTTTTCGCCTAGTCGAGCGTCCCGCCGTTGAAGAAGTCAATTTTCGAGAGGACACACGCGAGCGAACGATGGGGCGATCGATTTTTCGACACCCCGTCCTTTGATTTCGTTTTTCCTGTCTGCGGGCTTTTCTTCCTCTCCCCCCCTCGGATGCGGGCTCCGGCCCGGCGCGGCGTCTTTTAAGCGATTGCCTTTTAATTTCAGGATTTTTAATCGCTCAACGGGGGGGATGCTGATTTTTCCCGCTTTTCTCGGGCTGCCGCGTCATTTTACGCCGTAATTCGATTGGCTTGCCTTTCCCTTCCCTCATCTGGCATTTTACGGTGCATGAAATTATTTTTACAAGGGTCAGATGTCTGATTGAAATAAATACTTTTTCTCCAACTTTTATGCGCAAAGCCGACGTGCAAATATATTAAAATGAACAAAAAAATCATGAATTTATGTTGCAGTAAACGATTTACAGCGGTATTTAAACGAATCTAAAAGGTTCAATAGGAAAGTTCGGGGCTAAAATAAAGGACAACACTGTAAGCGATATAGGGGCATGAAGAAAAGGATGAATTATGATTTGGTAACAGGTATGCATTAGGACACTTCTTAGAATAATGTCTAGAAGTAGCAGGTTACAGAGAAATATTTGGACCCGACGGGAGCTTAAGCTTAAGGCAGGTATAAAGCTATTTGGAAGGATCAAGAGAGGTGCAAAAAAGAGGCAAAGTCAGGTAGCCGAAGAAAATCAATGTATAGGACCAGAAATGTTTTCCTCTTCACTACTCCTACGCTGTTGAGTAGATTTTTACTTATTTTACGAAATTCAATATTTTGAAGAAAGTGAACAATGTATTAAATGTTTAAAATAACGTTTACGGATTCGAGTAAATTTTGATAGTTTGACAGATCTATGTAACGACCTTGCACTCTGAATTAAGAAATATCCGAGCAGCATTAGGGAAAGAAATGATTGCCATAACTGATACTAAATATCTCAACCCTTTCGGTCCCGGCGGTACTTCTGTATGCTACATTAACATTAAGTAACATTGATGTTCTAAAGGTAGAGCTAACTCAAGAAGTAAGTTAATGTACCATATAGAAGTACCACTGGGACCGGAAGGGCGAAGATGTGGCCGATCCCCTTGCATATTCCAGGAAAGGGTGACACGGAACCTGGCAACTTCGCTGTATAATTATCGCCCCAACTAGTCTCGCGCAAAAATGAGAGCTCCATCCGAGAGAATTTCCCCACAAGCGCCGCAGAGCGCGAGCAGCCTTTCACTCCGAGCGCTTTCATTCAAAGTATACAGCTCCCGTTTATACGAGCTGTATCGGAACATATTGGTTTGAATTAATCGAAATAGGAGCAAAATGCTCAGCTCTCGCCGAAGTTGCTTCCAACTCGATTCCCGATCGAATCCATTTGCTAATCAGCTGGTGAAACCTGTTATTTGTTGCGAGCGATTAGGCTCGAAAATAGTTTTTCCCCGACCGCCGCTGGGAGAAAAATTTGTTTTACATCAAACTCGCTGTCGTGAACGAAGTGAATTCTCTCCCAACTTGCAAATGTAGGCAAACGAGAATGCATAAGTACTGGCGTAGTAATAAAACGACACCACAAACCGACACTGGAATATTTGAATTATTACGCTATGAATGTTACGCGCAAGCATTTGATGCGCTTGCACACGTGCAAAACACAAGAATTATAAACGACAACTTTCTGCTTCTATTGCAAATCTCGTTTAAAGTTTAATAACATTGGCGGCAAAACTTGCAAATATTTTGACTTAATTAAAAAATACGCTTTTCTCCGTAGGAACGTCAATGCAAATTTAATTAATATATAAGGTAAAGCATTTTGATATTAATAACAGATATACGGGTAATGCAAATAATTAATTAGAAGTTAATGGTAGTATTTTCTGTCGATTTTTTAAGTTTATTCAGTCGCCTAGATTTGACGTTTCGATGGCTGGTTTGCCATCTTCATCAGGCCTAAAAATATACGTATGAACATATTGTGGACAATTTTATACAATTTTCCAAATTATAAGAAGTGTAATAAACAATCTTTTTTACAGGTAACTTAATTTACCGCAATATGTAGTAATCATAATTTCCATCTGGGTTCGTCGAATATCGATCGTGATGGCTATAATTAATTCAGAAATAGATATTAATCACTTTTTATTGTATTTGCAGAGACGTTGAGAAAAGTTGTTAAATAAAGTCGTATGATCTTACCTAACGTGTCACTTTTAAATTTAAAACACAAATATAAATGAAATTGACCGTTTTATATTTGTATTTTAAATTTAAAAGTGACACATTATAGGTAAGATCATACGATATATTTAACAACTTTTCTCAACGTCTCTGCAAATAGAATAAAAAGTGATTAATATTGTTTCTGAATTAATTATAGTCATCACGATCGATATTCGACGAATCCAGTTGGGAATTATGATTCCTAGATTGCGGTAAATTAAGGGACTATTATTATAAGATTGTTTATTGTACTTCGTCACAATTATTTACAACTTAAATTAACTAAAAAATCCAAGAGCGTTGTTCAATCCCGTCCTGGACCGCGGACGTCCTTGCCTCGAAAAATCCAAAGGGAGCAGCACTCAGCATTATTAAAATAGAAAAATAAAGCCGTGTCCCGCAAAGTTCAGTCCTTCCATTTTATCAAAAAGACAATTGAAAAAGCCGAGGGCCGTCCGAAGCCGCGCGTCCGCGAGCGAGCGTTCGCCTCCGCGCGTCAAAGCCTCCCCGCGCGCGCTGCACGTGGCTTAAAAAAAAAAAAAAAAAAAGGCGCACTCTCTCTCTCGAAACTCGCGCTCTTCCGCTCCTCCTCCGCCTCGTCGAGCAGGTACAGGCCGCGCTGCTGCGCACACATCTCGCGGGCCTTCGAGGCCTCTCCGCACGTACATCGGGGAGAGAGAGAGAGAGGAGCAGCGGCGCATAGCCGAGGAACCCGTATTATAGCCCCTACCGCGCGTCGAGGAACGGCGAGCTCGATAAAGCCGGCCAGAGCGCAGACTCGGAACTCCGGATCCCCCTCTCCACTCCGTCCCTCGTCGCTCGAGTCTGAATGTGTGTGCGTTACGGCGAGACAAAGAGGAAGATAATCCGGCAGACGTCGCTCCCTCTCGCTCCTCTCTGGATTTTACGTCCTGCTCTTTCTCACACTGTCCTTCTCTCTTGGACCTACTCCATTCTCTTCCTAACTCTATCGTCCCTCTCCCCCCCCTCTCTCTCTACATCTCCGGCGCTTTTTATTCTCCGGCTCCGTCTTTTTTACCTTCTTACACGTAGACTCGGTTCTCCATCGTCCTCTTTCTCAAGCTTATTCCTTCTTTATATAACGTCTGCTGCGATCGAGGAGGAGAAAGAGAGAGAGAGAACCGGCAACGCAGTCTCGGACTCGCTATCGCTCGGCGGCATGTGTGGGTGGCGGACGAGAGGGGGAGGACGGAGACTTAAACATATAAGCCGGAGAGTGGACCTTCTCTCGAATCTTTCGTTTTTCGGAGAGTACATATATTCCCTGCTGCAGCGATGCAGCTCTCTCTCTCTCTCCCGCCGGGAGGAGAGGAAGAAAGACGAAAGACCGACTGGACGAAAATTCCTCTCTCTCTCTCTCGCCGTGTGTGCAGAGAGAGAGAGAGGGTATATGTATGTACACGCCGAATTCTCTCCCGCACAAGCGGACGTGTACACGTACGCGTGGGAGGGTTTCGACTCGGAGAATACTTCGTGTCTGCAACTTGATTGTATTTGCTTTCTATATGCTCGGCGTAGCCGGTACGTCTGCCCCTCTGGCCGTGTGTGCGAGTGCTAAATTGCGCGCCCGCGCGCGCGCGCGCGCCCGTCGAGTTTATCGCCGAGGAATTGATGAAATTTCCAAAGGCAAAAAGTGCCCCTAATCCTCTTGTCTGCCTTTGACCAGCGAGTGGACTAAGATTTCCGAGAGCGGGAGAGAATAAATTCTTAGTTTGTTGGGATAAGGTCTGATTTTGCGGATCTCTCGGATTATTTTCAACGAGCCGACTTAGTGAAAATGTTCTTTGTCGGACGGAATTTTTTGATAAAAATAAGTGGATCGGTAATACGATAATGCAGCGTCCCTTTGTACTCGCTTTTATCTTGCAAAAGGCGCTTATTACAAAATACCTATTATTTTTACGGCCAATTTAACCTCTTTGTTAATTTATGAAAAACGATAGGTAATGAAAAATTACCGTATTTAGCCTTATAATATAATGGACTGTACGAAATGATTTACTACTCACTCAGGCTACAGGCTTGGTACAATAGTGGGTATAATAGAATGAAAAGGTCGACACGTGCGCGAAAAAAGAAACCACGCCTTTGGTGAAATTTTACTCGGCAATAAAGTCGTGTTTGCCAAGAGGCACCTTAATAGAAAACGCATTAGAATATTCTACGCTCATTTTGTTAGATACTTCAAATTGCTTCATAATTCAGCAAAGGGAAAAAATTTTAAGTAATGCCTGTATAAGAGCTTATTAATGCTTTTATTGTTATTTGCTACGTAAAAGGCAAAGATAATTTATTGAGAATTATTTTGAAATTAAATTACTTATCTTCATTGCTTCCATTAGAAATAAATACCCGCTTCTTGATCAAGGGATAGTATAAAATAATGAATCAACAGTTAATTATTACTGTTAATTATCGATCTTCGTGTGGTCATAAAATCCCCGAGTCTTTAAAAAACTAAATTCCGCCTAACAAACTGTACAATCCGGCTGAAAAATCGTGAATATTAAAATAAAGTAGTAGCCGCAAAACTCGGCAGTTTATTAAATAGAATGAGTCTCAAAGCAACCGTAAACTGGTACGATTTTCAGGGAGCGCGCGCTTTGTCAGGTGAGCAAAAAATAAAAGTAAAGAGCACATGAAAACGTGCGAAATTCCCTGCACACTCATCTGCGACCTCTGCCACGAGAGAACGAATATTCGCTCCTTACCCTGCCATTTTTTACATTCTCTCCGCCTCCCCCCCTCATTCTCTTTCTCCTCTGGAAATTAATTGCTCTCGAAGTGCTCGAACCGAGTCTCTCTCTCTCTCTCTCGCTCTTTCTCCCCGCGCAGCCGTAGTTTTCTTCAGAACAATCCGATAGAGGCTAACGATAAAAGTGGAAACGGATGCGTGCCCGATTCCGCCCCGAGCGGAAGCGACAAACCGAGTATTCGTACGAAGCTAGAAAAACGGCTTTGTGCCCAGTGTTGCCGCGTGGAATGGAGAAAGACAAACAGAGATGCCTTACGAGCAGCGGACAGAAAAGGGAAAAAAAGGAACTGCCTAGATCGAGATAAGGATTAATAACCCTTCTTGGGCCGGAACGCTCCAAACTTTACGAGTTTTTCGCGCTTTCCTTATACTCGCGCGAGTTGGTATTCCCTCGGCTGAGAGCTGTGGATAATTTTCACCGTTTAAAAATTCATGGAATTGTAATAAAAGGTTATTACGCAAATGAGAATTTTAGCCGGTATGCAAAAATAACTGTGAAGCCTTTATTTAACCAGCGTTATTGCTATTTCGAAAGGATTTTCGAAAGAGACGATTTTTGAGAAAGTCATTTTCGCATTTTCCATCGTGTTTATGAAAATTTATGAAGTAAATTGATTTAAAGACGAAAATATTCTGTACTTATTTTTTCCGTTATGAAATATATGCTAGATGATAGTAATTCTAACAGTAATTTAGAATTAAGTAATAATAATTAATTAATTACAGTAATTCTGTAGTTTTATAAGATTGCGTAATTCTTTTTCTACAGCCTTTTAAATTTTAACTTTTTAAACCTTTTTATAAATTGATTTATTATATATATTTGTTCATATTAGTTCAAAATTATTCTAAACGTTATTTTCAATATTTCGGAATTTTTAAAGCAAAATGTATGAGTAAAGTTTAAGTTAGAACATCGAATTTTATAAAACTTGTTCGTTCTAAAATTAAAATTCACAATTTAAATTGAATTTTAACAATTAGTTTAAGCTAGTGATTGATTTAATTCAAGTTTAAATAAAATACATTTATTTTTAGTTCCGAATTCAATCTTTCAAAATTGTAGACACAACTATAAATAAAGATTCCGCAGTAGAATAAAAAAAATATCGTTCGGTGCCACGATTCAATTAAAAATCGCCAAAAACGAAACGAACAACGCGAATTTAATTGATGCGAAAAGCGCGACGTTGACTTTGCGTAAAAAACGCAGCGTCGCGAACCGATAACGAAGGTCATTAAATTCGGTCGGTGGACAACTGCTCGAAGAACTCGAGAGCGTAAGAGAGAGGCAGATAGAAGCGGGGAACGAAAAAAAAAAGAGAGAGAACCACAAGCCCCAAACACGCAAAGTGCAGCGGTGTTAATGGTCGTTAACAAGAAGCAGTAGATTGCAGACCGAAAGAGGTTGAACAGCGCCGTTCGAATTTTTAACTTTGCTTTATCGTCACGCGTGATTACAAGTGAAACTGAATGGATATGGCAGTCGCTCGTGCCGGTAATTGCTAGGAAAAACTGAAATCTCCGCGAAACAATGGAAAATCTTGATAATAAAGATTTTTTTTTGTCTTCCTGCGTCCTGCAAAGAGTAATATTTTAATGAACTTCTTTTGATCCACGACACTTTTCGCAAACGCCCAGCATCAACATTTTCCTCGGGGTTTCATCTAAATTCCATTTTTCCAGCCCACGTGAATCCGCTCATAAACCGATGACGTAATCGCACTGCCTCGGTCAATAACTGAGAATAATAAAAGCTCAATTTTACTGTAAAAGCCTACGAACTTCCGCGTTACCATTATTGTGGGTGGCGAAGAAAAAGAGGGCCGTAAAATGACCGCGCATATAGAGCAGATGGCTGAATTGCTAAACCGGGAAGATAGAACCGGCAGGCGTTATAATTTCGTTCTATTGCACAAGATCATCACATAATCCTCGAATAAAAGCTTTATTAAAATACTGCTCGGACGATAAAACAAGATTTATTTCTCAATTCGTGTTTATACAGATAATTAAATTTTTGCACTCGCCGTAACGAAGACTATTATCCACTCCCGACGAAAATTCATTCGAAAACGCAGTCTTTTTCCAGCGCGGAGCGAATTAGCTCAATGTTTTCGGCCCTGAAAAGAGTTAGTAGTTAGCCCCGCTTATTCCGCCTACTTTATGTGCGGTTGAAATCGTCTGGCGCCACTTACTTTCGCCTATTGAGGCGACTTGCCGCGTAGATTCGCCTCTCGAAACGCCGAGTTTCTTTACACAATAAGCGTATGTAAAAAAAAAAGAAAAAAGGGAACGCGCGCGAGGAGGAAGGCAAAGCGAGAGAGAGAGAGGAGGGCGCGCGTGCGCGAACCTCTCCAGAGATAGAATATAAATGCGGGGACGAGGTGCGCGACGCTAAGAAACGCCGCTGGAATGCGACTGAGGAGGAGAAAAAAAAAGGAGGGAGCGAGCGCAAGTGAAAAATTGAACGAGATAGCCAGAATGCATGAGCAGGAGAAAGGGGAGAAAAGGGAAGGAGATATAGTACGAGAAAGATGGATAGACCGAAATAATAAGTCTTATGCAAATAAATAAAGACAGTCGAGGGAAATTATAGTTAATGTCAAATGATTATAGGTAAAATTATTTCTGTACACGACGAGAAATCAGTGTTCCCCGTAGGCGTACATGAATTTTTGGCCAATTGAAAAAGATTCAAGCCCGCGTTCGATAAGGTGCAATCCTATTGGAGAGCAATAACGCACCGAGGCGATATTTCTCCGGTCGGCCTTACGGAATAAATTTTTAACAAAAACCGCTGACTCCGGCGTAATAGGTTTCTCCGACTCGGCGAGTTCTCGGTATCCTCTCGTCATGTCGTTAGCTCTCTCTCTCTCTCTCTCTCTCCGTGCAGTAAAGCCGCCCCCGCGCCTCCATATCGCCGCTGTCGCGCGAGGGACCAAGGCGAAAGTCGTAAAATGCCCTTTGCGTTATTTACGGTTAACAGTCAGTCGTCGTCGGAAATACTCGGGCGCGATGCGCGCACTTCGAAATTTGATGCTTAGCCGGAGAGAGAGAGAGAGAGAGAGCGCCGAGTTATTTATGAAACGAAAATTTTCTTAAAGCTTTCGAAGCGGCGGCGGCGGCGGGCCGCGCCAATATGTACCGAGCGGCGGAGGAGAGACTGCAGACCCATTTTTTTTAACTTGGCTTTTACGGCCGCCCAGGCCTCCTTTAACGCCTCGCTAAAAGAAGGAAGGCCGCGCGCGGCGAAATTGCTCGGCATCTGTAATGGAAATGCTTTCTCATAGGGGACATTTGTAATGCCGAGCGAGCTACAAGGGAAGTTTCCAACTTTTCAACTTTACCCGGAGACCCTTCGTTGACTCTTGAGCCGCTGTTGATCGTACATTTCGCCGGCTATTGTGATACGAGTTTCGGGCTGAGAAAACATTATTGGCGGTGCGGCAAAGTTTTTTAATTATACTAAGCGTTAAGCAATACGTATACGGAATGCATTATGTATTTACATTAAAAGGTGAAATATTGCTTTTAATTTCACTACATTAGGTTTAACGACCCTCCAATTTTCAAGCTTTTACTAATAAAAAAAACCAGCGGAAAAAGCTGTTGTTTTCAATTTTAAAGTGCGCGGCCTTAATCAAGCGAGCAGATTGATGAGCGAGACAGCATCGATGGCCAGATGGGGGGGAGGGAACAAGAAGCGCGACAATGCTATTTTATACGCTTTCGCCTACCTCCTTGCTGACTGTCATCTCGGCATAAAGCCGTTCACAAGCATCGGAGAGCCCTCGAGGAGAGCCACTCCGGACTATGCTAAAGAACGCAGTTTTTGCACCCCTCCGTAGGCCTTGGGTCGCTCGACTCCGCGCGCCGGCAGCCCGATGAACTCGATTCTCTCCTCGGCTTATATATATACACGCCCGCAGCTGCAGCTCTTTTTTCGTCTTTCATCGAAAATCATAGACAAGAGAGTCCGGCGCATCTTTCAGCCGGAATCTTAATTGTTTCCCCAGCGCCGCCGCGCATCTGCCGAGGTTATATATTTTTAGCTGCCTCGCAAGTTGGAGTTTCAACTTGGCTGGAAGGAGAAAATTATATATTGAAAAGTTTAAACTATTCGTCGAACGAGAGGAGAAGATTGCGAGGGAGAATTTTGTTAATCCGGTTAAATTTTAAAAATGCACAGTGCGTCCCTTCGAGAAGTACGTCGTTGCACAACACGGGAGAAAAGGGAACGAAGACAATATGTAAATTCCGCGCTTCATTTTCCCTTAAAAATGAATTTTTGCACATCTCGCGCCGGGGGGAAACTTTGTAAAATCCCGACTCGTTCCCTCGCGGAAGTCCAATAAAAGCAGGAGGAAGCCTATAAACTAAAATCTGATCGAAGTGCTCTTTGATGCAAATATCGCAGTGGCAGTGCATTTTTCGCGGCAACTTGCCTCTCCCTCTCTCTCTCTCTCTCCGCTCTCCTCCTCGTCCCCCTTGGCTCCGTCGCCGGAGAGATAGAGGGAAGTTTTAAGCGCCCGGGATTTCAAGACAAAAAGGACCTCGAACATTTCGAAAAAGTTTCTCCTCGCGAATGACGAGTCGGACTTTGAAAAAGTTGCCGTGAAACAGCAGCTCTTTTCGACGACGCTGCCGGCGCCTCGGGCCAACTGCACTCTCCTCCTCCCTCTCTCTCTCTCTCTCTTACCCCCCTCCTCGTTTTCACCCAACCCCATTTTCGCCGCGCGCCGTGTAAGTGTGCACTTACGTAGGTACTCGCGGGCTGCTCTTGTGTAAAGGAGAGAGAGCGGGCTAAAAGTGAGCACCTATTTGAGTTTTGATTTTTCGCGCTGCACGGCCCCGGAGGCCTGTACACAGCCGCCGGGAAAATCATTTCAAATTAGTTTCCTAGTTAGCCGAGCGATTTTAATTGCCCAATTAAAATGATGCCCCGGAAACTTGGCCTTTTCTAAATTAGCCCCGCTGATTTAATTAACGTCAATTTACAAGTGCACCGGAAAATCCGCACAATGTGTCCTCGCGCCGTTTTTTTCGGCGATTCTCTTTTATTTCGAGCGATATGCCTTGACTATCGATTGTTTTTTTTTTGTTTTTAAAGTATTTGCAGTTGCTTGATTACTTTCGACCGGTACAGGATACCAATTAGGAAATGAACATCTCCAAAAGGCTACTTTATAATGGACAAGTTAAAACAACCCCCGGCGGAGCAAACTTGCTTGAAACTTGATTTTTGGAAAGTTCCCGCATTCTCTGTTTATACACTGTACGTCCTACGGAGGGATCAAATCGCACAACCGGTTACAATATGTATAACACTCGATTGCCGCTGCCCTGGCATCACAGGTCATTATTCTTCCACACAGAGAATAAATCATCAAAAGCAGCCCTTTAAAGCATATCGCGAGCTGCCTCGTCGTTAAAAAATTTCAATTCACAGCCCGTGCTCATCCGCGAAAGGTATCCGCGAGGCAACGATATTTTCCATAAAACAAAGCCCTCGCGGCGAAAGAGGATAGCACGACGCGCCGAGAGCGCGAGCGTTCCATTAAAGTAACAGCATAATATCAATTTTCTTAACTCGGTTCGGCCGCCAGCTTCCCTTTAACGCGGCACGCGCTGCGGAAAGAAAGTATACAAACGCGAGGAGTCGGAGAGAGCGAGAAAAACAGAGATATAGAGAGAGAGAGAGGAAATGAATGACGTGCTCGCTCCGCGAGTGCTTGATGCGGTGACGTTAATTAATCGCGCGGCAAATTGCTGCAAATGCTAAAATTACGCGAGAGCGCGTGTGCACGGTTTAGCCCTCGGGGACTGTGCGAGGGGGGAGAGGGCGGCAGAAGAGGCTCGACGGCGCGAGAGTTGCAGCGGCAGCAGCAGCGGCAGCGGCAGCGCGACGACCTGTAGAGAAACTTCTCCACTCCAGCCCCCGAAAAGAGCCCTTTCGTTTAATTAACGGATTACGCCGTGCCGAAATTCGTCTGCTTTATGCTACATTGAGAATCTTCGCAAGTTGCCGGCAGCGCAAGGGCAGAAAGGACGCCGGAAAATTCGTTAATGCCGCTGCGGCCAGATTTCTTACGTGTACAGGGCGAGAGGCTGGTGCTTTTCGCCCTTTGCGGCAATTTCGCAAGGAGAGAGAAAGTGTTAATTAATTTTCGAGTTTATTCAAGCTGCTTTGAATAATGCGCATTCAGCTCGTGGCTTGGATGTAATTATTTAATAAAGGGAGGTATAATCGTTTAAATAATTAGAGAGATCGACGCTCAATCGATTGAAAGCGTTTTTAAGTAAATTATAATTGTAAATTATATTATTTAAGTTAATTATACAGACGATAAAATGAAATAAATCCAGGTTAAGTTACAAATTAATAATATTCACATTTATTTATTCAGAAAATCAATTGTTCGTCTATATTTTACGAATAAGCAATAATAAAATAGTTTTCATTATTTACGCAACCGCAAAATCTCGGTAAAGTTCATTGTTTCGAAAAAAAGAAAGCACAACGGATCTTGCGTTTATAAGCAGAATTACGTAATTAGCCGTGACTTAACAAAAGCAGTTCAAACATTTATCTTCAATTCCACAGCCATCCGCGAAACAATTAAACCAAAGTCGCTATAGAAAAGCCAGTGCCCCAAAGAAACGAAGCAGGGCACGTCTCTCTCTCTCTCTCTTCTCTCTCGCGGCGGAACTCTTCGGAAATCCGAAAACGCGGCAAATGAATTCCCAACTCGGCGCGTAAATCAAAAGGCCGACTTGCCCGAAGCGTGAGAATCTCCAGCCCGCGGCAGAGATGCTTATAATTTCTGCTCCGCCCGATAAGGCGAGCTCGCGCTCGCGCTCGCGGCAAAAACCGGGCCGAAACCGAGAGGAAATATCGCGGAAGGAGGAGCCGCGAAAAAAGCCCGAGAGAGAGATCCCGGAACGAGGGAAGCCGGGGGAGAAAAAGCGACGTAGTCGAATTATCAACGGTTTCGGCGAGCGGCACCATGGAGAAAGTCCATTCGCTCTGCGAGAGCTTCTTTCTCCGCTCCGCGCGCCGGCCTTTTTTTTTGCTCCCCCCTTTGGCTGCCCCGGCCTTTTTGTCTTTTTCTTTTGTCGCTCTCTCTCTCGCTGCTATCTCGACGAGAACACGCGTAAGTTTTCCACGGTGGCTCTCGCGGAGGAGAGGCTGCTCGCAGAGGCCGGAGAGGACGAATGTATTCCGTTATCTGGAACGTATACGAGCACTTGTCGACGTACAAATACGTCCATTCATAATTCTTCGCTCCTTCTTATTCGCCGCTTGGGAAATGAGTGCGGAATTTAACCAAGTTAATGCAGGATTTCCTTATGTTTCCTATTTCTGTTTTGCTTATATATTCAAGAGAGTTGGGGGGGACAAGATAGTGAACTGGCTAATATGGAAAATCAGTTTTCGTTTACGACTTGGCAGATTATAATTTAATATATCTGAAAAAAAAGTTAAAAATAAAAACTTTGCGGATAACGATCAAAATTTATTTTTACTTTTCCATTTTTATCACAGTTTTCAACAGGAATCATAAATTATTCCACTACGCGTTATATTCAATCGACAGCTTCATCAGATTTTTTCCATTGGTAATATCAATCATTCACATCGTCCACGGAATCCTCCCCATCGGTTGACCCTGCAAACAGCTGACTCACTTCCTAACGAAACCCCGAAACGCGTGTACGCGATATCAGTCACTTCCTTAAAAGTTCAATCGCCCCCCAGCCGAGGCATCGGAACCCGAAATAAGCCGCTCCCCCCTGCATAAAAATTAGTCCGCGTGGTATAGTCTCTTTCTCAGCGTCGTCGTCGTTCCTCTCGCGATGAATCGCCGTTAACGCTTGTAAAAAGCCGCGCGGAGCGAGAGCGAGACGGCAACGCGGTAGTGGTGCGGCAGCGAGCTTAATGCCGGGGAGTCGTATAGCTGCTCTCTCTCTCTCTCCGCAGCTCCATTCGGCATCCCACGATATCCCGGTCTATTTTTGGCCGCGATCAGCTGTGTGTATAGTCGGCTGCACCGCGCACCGGGCATTAGCATAATGAAGACGGCTCTCTATCCCTCTCCCCGCTCGGGGCTTTATCTGCTGCGCTGCACCTCCTCTCGCCCCGCTCTCTCCCCCTCTCGCTCCGTCTCTGTCGTTTGCAGAAAGCGGTTCGGCAACTATCCGTCCCGGCAGCTCGCCGCCGCCGCCGCCGCTGCACCGTCGTTTGTCTCTTTCTTCCCTCTCGTGGCTTCTCTTTTGTGGCCGCTGCTGGTGGTGGTGCTCCTGCTGCTCCTGCACACTGTTGAAGACAGGAACGGAAGAGAGAGAGAGAGAGAGAGAGCGCCCGGTTCAACGTGACCGGCCCGAGGTGGTAGGAGTGTGCTGCTGCCCGCCTCGTGAGTGCCCACTTTGGCTTTGATACTCTCGGATGGACACGTTTTCTTTATTTGCAGCGAGCCGCTGCCGCGGTGCCGCTGGGAATTATGGTCCTACGGCAGGATTGCACGTGGAAGCTACGAAACTTTGAGCTTTATTATTCTGAAATTACTTCGTACGGAGTGCTTTATAAGAAGAAGACGGCTGCTGCAATGAGCAGCGTAATGAAAGGGACTTTTGTATTGCGCATTAAATTTTCCTTATTTATTTTCGTGAATTTCAACTTTTGCCTCGACGTTTCGCCAAAGTTAAAAGGCAAATAAATAAACCAAATCATTTGTTGTACTAAAATTAAATATTTCTTTCTTCCTTAAAAGTGAAAATTCCAACTTTTATATAAGCAAGCAGGCGCGTAATTGCATAAAAAATGGAACAACGCCGCGTCTCTTTTGCTGGCGGGGGGATCAGATTACCGGAATAGCAGGAAGGAAAATTTAGTTGCAGCAAATATAATTTCTCGTCGGGGAGAGAGTATAGCACTCGCAGCTCTCCGCAGAGCCATGCAGCAGCGGCGGCGGCGGCGGCGGCGGCGTCGGCAACGGCAGGGGGGGAGAAAGAGGAGTCGAAAGGGAAGGATGACCTTTGCATGAAGCCTTTGTCGAAGAGGAGCGAGCCCGAGATAGCGAGGGGAGGAGGAAAGACTCGGAGCCGGTGGATCATGAGAGCGAGAGCTCGCAGCGGCGGCAGCATCTCTTAGCAGCGCCACAGAGAGCTCGCCGGGATGAGCGAGAGAGAAACCTGCTCTCTAAGACGGCGGCGCGCTAACAATACAATAAGATAACAAGCCGCACACCGGGGCTGGACCGTACGGCTAACCTGCTGCGAGATACGGCCGAGCTCCGCGCGTACATAACCCGAGCGATACTCTCTTTCTCCGCGGCGGGGTGCACCGCACCGCAATGCTTCTATCTCCATGCAGTATTCACGATGAATTTCGGGCTTTTCCGCAAGATTTTCCCTCTCTCCCCCCTGCGCGAAAGAGAGAAAGCCGGCGCCGACGCGCGCCCCGAAATTATTTCCTCGCCCTGAGAGAGAGGAGAGAGACAGAGGGAGTGTGCGTACGTGTGCACCGACGTCTCGTAAACTCACGCGCGGAATTGCGAGCGCACGCAGACTCTCTCGGGGTCTCTCGTTATTTCGTTTGAGAATTTATTAAGGGGAGGCCAGTCCCGGCACTCCCGGCCGCTCTCTAACTATGCCTCTCTCTCTCTCTCTCTCTCTCTCTCTCTTCTCTGCGCTCGTTGCTCGAAATTAAATATTGTTCTTGGATTTTGGCAAAAAGTTTCAAACTTATAATACTCTTGACTAAGAATTTCTCGGCGAGCACTCGAGGCACTTTTCTTTTTTAATTTGCGTTAACGTTTTTCGCTGCGGGTTAGAGGCGAAATATATTGTTTTAATTAGGGCAGTTATCAGTGACAGTGACGAGAGTATTGATCTTTTCCCGACTTTTCCAAGTCCGAGATAACTTCCGTAATATACAAGTTCGACTGATTATTTGCAAAGTTGTCAAACTGTCTGATCTATTAAAACTTGGGAACGAAACAAGAAAATTAGTTGCGATGAAGACATCGGTTTATTTGTGCGTATAAGAGCACATTTTAATTGTGCACAATTTAGGAAAGCTCAATCTGTTTATACATAAACTTTACCAATGCTAAATTATGCACAATGTACATGAACAACAACACTATATACGTTGCGATGAATAATCATACATTAAATATTGATTCACCCAGTTTCATCTTACAAATTACCATAAACCGTTTAACATCGCAATATTTTATTATAGCAACAATTTTCCTTGCTCTTTACGAGTTCTTCCGTCCGAAATGACTTTATATCAATAAAAGAGCTCTAAAAAGAAACCGTCGGATGTAATGTTTTATTAGCGAATGCAAAGAATTATAAACATATATTAGAGACAATGGGTCCATAAAAAAAGGCCAACGCGCCCGGAAAGCCTCGAGATTTCCTAACGCGAATACGATGTCTGGGAGAGAGAGAGTGTCGCAGCTGTCGCTAACGAACAAACTTATCGGCGATAAAATCACAAATCGCCGAAGCGAGGGGCTGATTAGCCGCGCCGCGGGCTCTCGTAAAGAGGAGAGCCGGGGAAAAATTACGCGCCGGCGGATAAGCCATCTCACGCGGCTCGTTCTCATTGTAAAAAGCAATAACAGTAGCCGTAAAGCACAACGCGCGCACGCCAATGATTAAAGCCGACTGACGCCGCGCGGCTACTCGCGCGAGCCTCGTGCGCGAATAATAAAGGGCCGCGGTGGCCACGTGGCTCGCGGACGCTTCGTTTTTTTAGGCCCCGGCTCGCAAAATGATGCCTTTTTTACGCGCGATGCGCTTTTGCGAGCCCCCCTCTCTCTCTCCTTTTTTCTCTCCCTCGCTGCCGGGACGTACAGTAAGTTGTCGCCGGGATGGTGCGAGAGGCGGACACGTGCGACCCTTGCCTCGGCCATATTCGGGAAAAACAAATCGCCGCCGAGATTGTCTTTGATTTAGCGCTGATTTATATTTATTCTTCGATTTTTTCCTCGGCCGAGAGAGAGGACGGGTGGAATTGTTTTTTCGGCTGATGTAATTCAAGCGGGGGGGGTAGTTAAGGGGCGCTTGTATTTATCAAAAAAAAATCGAAATACTTTTGCCGAAGGTGTTGAGTAACGAGGGGCGAGGAATAAGGGACTCGGAGGGTTCGGGAAGTAATCGGAATAAAATGCAGTTAGGAAGGCACGAAGTGCTCGGGAAATTCAACGATCTACCCTTTTCATTAAATATTTTCCTCGGTTCTAAATCTCTCTTATTTTTCGAATTAGCGAGCGATGACAAGGGATCGGGGGTATTTTTAAACTGCCAGGTCTGTTTGGGGAAGGGAATTAAATGGCAGCCTATAAGTCTCCCCTTGACTAATGCTCCGATACTTAATACTAAATTTCATTCTTGATTTGATTAATCTTTTATTTTAATCGTAGTACATCAATTTTTACTTTTATTAATGAATTTCTGTTATTAATTAATTAATAATTATTAAGACGCAAATATTTTTAATGTTATCATTAAAATTCCAAATGCAGATACTTGAAAGCTCCGGATGTTTGGAATAGTAATGACAGTTAAAGAGTCGAAATAACTAACGCAAGCATTTGAAACTCTCTCTCTCTCTCTCATTTTGACACATGCTTTACCAAAATTTGACTAATTTACTCGTTCAAAGTACAGTTTTGCAAATGTTTATTCGAGCTTATGGACATTTATTTTTCCACATTCAAAATTAATGAATGCCCCAAGCTCGAGAGGGTCTCGGCTTTAATAATTTTTCGAAAAAAATAACCCAGTCCATCCCGCTTACGAGTTCTCGTGCAATTTGGTAAATTAAGTTCGCCGGCGCTCGCAAAGTAGCGGCGATATATCAAGACAATGTACACGGACTATCGACTCCGTCGAAGGACTGCCTGGCTATTTGCAAGATCTCCGGGCCAGATTAGCAAATTTACGATTAGCCATAAAGCAGGCATCATCGCTCCGTGTCGCGTGGAGCGCGGGATTTTCCCTCCGGCCCCGCGGAGGGACAATGCGAAGGAGAGGCAGAAGTTTCTCGCTCTTCCGGCAAGGGCGAAGCGCGACATTTACAGCTGCTCACGAAGTCGAAAAATGATTGAAACAAACGATCCGGCCGCTCGCCAAGAGCCGCGTCGCTACGAGGAATTACACATTCCGGGCGAGATGCCGCAAACGACTCGATTTTCGTCTCGTGCGCGTCGCCATATTTATAATGCGATCAGCGCGGGGCCGGGCACGCGTGGCGAGAATAAAACCGGAGCGGCGCTGCTCTCTCTCTCTCTCTCTCTCCGTAACTCGATTACGTCACGAATTTTATCGGACCTTCGCCGCTCGTCGTCTCCTTAGACGCTCTCGCTCGCGTTATGTGCCTCCTCGATCGATCGCAATTTTCGTCCGTGAGTCACGAGGTGAAGGGTCTCGAGGGCAGCCTTGGCGAGGCGCGGGGCGGGAGAGAGCTTTGCACGCGCCTTTATCTATCCGTCCCTCTCGCTCTTCTTGCGGTGACTAAGCCGAATTCCCTACGAAAAGTAACAGCGCGAGCTTCCTTGGAATCGACGGGGGTTGCTGTCCCTACTGTTGCTACCCTTCCCTGCCTCCCTCCCCCCGTCTGTAGTTGAATTTGTTTTTACAGCCGAAGCAGTAAAGCGAGTGTCATGCTCAGAGCGGGCCATTATATTTACATATTTTCATGACTGATGTACACGCGCGCCGCCCGAGTATTGCCACTCTAGGCGAGCGACCGATCTTTTCGATATAAGTTTCAGTCGATTCGACGATTTTTTTTTTCTCTCTTATATTCATGGTATTGTCGGAAATGAGTAAGATGCTGAATTTTAATGCACCGGCAGGAGGGATTACTTTCGAATATTGGGAGAGAAAAGCTTGCTTACCAACAGGCGGAATATCGAATTTATTGAGCAAGTATTTATGAACCGCGGTGTGCGCCTTCGTCGAGCTTTGAAAGTGGAAAATCTGAAGTAATTTCATTCGCGGAAACGTGGTATTATTCAAGGGCAAAGCCGGGGGGTGACTTCATTAAAATGTAGTTTTAGACGCGACATAATAGAGCAGGAATTATCATTCAATCGGCAAGATGATCTCTGTACTTTCGTTATCTGATGGACGTGGGATGTAACTTAATGCATCCTTTGAATCGGGGGAACCAAATTCTAGAAATCTCATCTTCAGATAAGCATCTGAAATGCTAAACAAGAAGCATGTCGACAGATCAAAGTGTATTTTAATGCGCGATGCTGATGAAAAAGAAGCGCAAAGTATTGCTCTGCCTGTCGCTCGAGAATTGAAAACACTTTTTCAGAATTAACCCTCGAATTTCCCTGTATGCAAACGAAGCTATAAAAAAACCGCTGATCACGTTCTTTTAAGTACAGCTCGAACGTAATTTAACGTGACAATTTTACACGCGGAAAGAAGAAAAGCTGAAGTAAGAAAAGCTGTCGTCGCGATTTAAAATTTCTCCCCGATGACACGAAACCCTAGGAAGAACGCGTAGCCACCGCATTCGTCCGCCCACCCCGGAGAGACCTTCCGTCAACCTGCCGGCAAGGCCCGAAAAAGGCGCAGTTTTTTCTCGCAATTTTTACAACTTACCCGTCGTAATGAAGCCTAAGTGTTACCTTTTCCCTTCTCTCTCCCGGCAAAAAAGTCCTCGCGGAACCTGCTCTCTCGAGGGGGGGGGGAGCAAAAAATCCTTTAATAAAACGTACCTGGCCCCGCGATAAAAACCGGCGAAAAAAGCGGCGCGGAGCTCTCTCGGCGTGCCTTATTGTGGACACGCGTTCCCGCGAGGGCGGCTCGTGTTGAGGTGGATAGACCCCGATCGAGCTGCAGAAAAACCGTGACCAGTCTCAACGCCGCTCCAGCTAGAGCCGGTCGCCGGTATTCAAAACCATCGTTAGGTACACAATGCCGGGGGGTACACCTTCCTCGCTCTCTCTCTCTCTCGCTCCCTCTCTCGGCGTGTTTTCCCCTCTTTGGGATAGGTGTGTGTATATATAGGTACATCCCATTCCGGTATTGAGCTCGGAGTCGCGTCTAGCTCGTGCACTTCAGCGCGAGGGGGAGAGAGGAGCAGGTTGCTCGCTGACGATTTGAAATTTAATCGGTCGAGAGAATAGAGCTGCCGGCGCTCCTCTCTCTCTCTCTCTTTCTGTCTGGCTGCCTGCCGCTATCTCTCTCTCTCTCTCTCTCTCTCGTTCTGGCTGTGCGCGCGGCCCGGCAATCCCTTTACCTTTACAATTGCTGCCTTTAAAATCGTATTTGCATAAGGCGTGAAAAATGCCTCTCAGGAGAGATTTTAATCCATTGACGGAAATAAAATCCCCTTCGACCCGGCTCTCTTTCTGCAGCCGCCTGAACAAAAAAAAAAAAAACTGTGAAATTCCCTCTAATTTTTCACTTTTAATAGATTTGCATACATATTCTCCGAGCAGCTTTTTTAATGCACTTGTCCGCGGAAAAAAACTTTCGGACTAGGAAGGCCGAAGTAAATGTAATTATCGCGCTTTGAATAACAGCTAAATTGTTCCTACCCAAAGATTCGCTAAGAGTTTGTTGCTCGGGTTTGACTAATTCGAATGCGGAAATTTTATTATGCACGGGAGCGACCGGGCTTTTCGGTGAATTAAATTGTTCAAATTTTATTATAACGGTTCAAAGGGATTCATCAAGGAATAGCTGATTATTCTCGTCGTTGTGTCAATAAACGTACTGCAATTAAAACGCTTACATTGAAACATTTCTTGCAGAAAATAAAAATTACACAACAGTGAGTTCAAGAAAATTCAATTGAAAATTTTAGTTCAGACACCATTTCCTTCCGCTCAATAAAGATTTGGCAAATACCGTCGCTCGCAGCTAAGATATAAATTCGTAAGCACCTGTTCCTAAATTTGCACACGTGAATTAACGCATTTTATCCCATCAATTAGCTCTTTTCTTCAAAGCTTTAAAAAATTGACTAAAAATCTCGCGGAAGACTGCAGTTGGCCCCGAAACATATCGCATCCCGCACAGCGACCGCTTATTAGATCCTCTCTCGCGCGGCTAGACTCCAGAAAGAGGTTGCACAATTAGGTAATGGCCGGCGTCCAGAAGTGACCCCCGACGCCAAATCCCGCCGTTACACGGCGTCAGTCGCCTCCTCGACTAACCCACTGGCGACGCTTTGCTTTTCTCGCTGTTCCCTCTCTCTATTATTCCAGGTTCTAGGCCAATTTCGAGATCTTTCCGCTTTGCGAGTCAGGCCGCACTGAATATTCAATTGGACAGGCAGCGGGCCTTCGGCACACGGCGGCGGCGGTGAAATTTTTTTTTTACCCGCGACGCGGGAGAGGAGCGCTGCACCGAGAGCTTTTTGATTCACCGTTAAAAATGTACGGCTCGCTGCACCGCAAGCGTCGCCGTCTGCGCCTGCCAGAGTTTCCTCGACTTACATCGATG
Source organism: Ormyrus pomaceus (assembly GCA_900474385.1). Taxonomy (NCBI): domain Eukaryota; kingdom Metazoa; phylum Arthropoda; class Insecta; order Hymenoptera; family Ormyridae; genus Ormyrus; species Ormyrus pomaceus. Next base: position 18,007 of record UCOM01000808.1, on the reverse strand, counting down.
CGGCTGCCGCCGCCGCCGCCGCCGTTGCTGCTGCTGCTGCTTCCGTATTCATGTTTATTTTATGTCTGACGTTCGGGGTTTTATTGTTTTCAATATCGCGGCCGACTTGAAAGGATGTCAGAATTGAATGTTAGAAGGAAATCCCTTTCTTTAATATTTTCTCTTAGATTGAATAAGTGCGCGACTCTCGATACTTACAGTTTTCCGATCGGCGCAATATTTTTTCAGAACGACTTTTTTACGGCGGCCTCTTCTTCTAATCTAAACGGCGACGGAATTATTAGATTTAAGTAGGACTGAGATGTCAGTATACGTTTTAAAAAATAACATATAGGTTTTGTAGATTCGCCTTGAGAACGTATTTACAATCTTACTTCTCAGCAGCCTCGTTTCATCAATACGACGTGAAAATAGTTTTATAAGCAATTCCAATTTTAATGCAAATCCTAAAATCTTAAAAATAGTCGCGATTTCACGACTGGCGCATAAACCGGCTTTCCGAACGCGCATCTCGCCGATGACACGATCGTTCCGCAGACGCAGAAGAAAATAACGACGCTCCGGGGAAGGGTTATTCAATTACCTCGTTATCGCCTTTAGTTTACTTCGCAATCCTGATGAAAAGCAGGCCTCGCGCGGCCCGCGGATACACGCACAGACCGAGAGCGAGTCGTAATTCGTCCGGGCTTGTACTCCCCGTCATAACGTCGGTTATATCGCCCGAGCGTCCTCCGTATTACGGCCATCTTTCTTCCGAGCAATGACGGAAATACGCGTATAAAAGAGAGCCGTTCTTCGGTCCGGCACGGCGCATCAGCTCTCGGGGGCCGAAATGTGGCTCTCTCTCTCTATCCTCGCTGCGGAATCCACGATGACGCAAGCGAAGCGGCTGCGATCGGCATTTAAAGCTCTTCCTCCTCCTCCGCCCCTCCGTTCCGCGCCGTATAACCCGCATATGATCGCCGGATTACTCCTAAGCAAGCCCCAGGCCTTAAGAAGGATGTGCGAGTTAACTTGGCTCGTTACATTAGCGGAGATGAACTCATTCCGTCTTTATTTCGGAGCCAGTCGTTCGCTCTCCTTTTCGCGCGACGCATTTTTCCGCGTCTCTCTCCATCTTCGCCCCCCGGTGTTATAAAACTCTCGGGCATGCCTGGCTAAGTATCTTTTCTGATCGTTCGTTGACACATTAACTCTGACGAACTTGGGCAAATATTCCGAGTGCTCTTGACTCACTTTCCATTCCGCTGTCTTTTTTATACTCGTTTTACGAGTCTATATTCTCCCGCCGCGGACGTTCGGACGCTTTTATAGAGCCGTTAATTCCTTTTGTTAGCAATTTTTTTTTCCAGCCCGGTGCGTCCATGAAAATTAAAACTTTTCCGCGACAATTATTATCGGTTTGCCCCACTTGACTCCGGGAATCGTTTCTGCATTTAGAAGCTTCCTCGCGCAAAAACAGCGTCGCAAGAGCGATTCGAATTCTAGCTCGAGTTTTCGTAATTTATATACCTCCGGCATTCAAATCACAGCTCGCAAGACACTCCCAGCTCGCACCACATCCCGGGGCTCGAAATTTATTAGCCGAGCCGATATATCGCCGGCACATCTTCCTTTATTCCGGACGCGCGCGCCTGTCCTTCCTTCTCTCTCCCGCCGGTCCTTTTTTTCTTTCCTCCTCCGGACTCGCTCCCGCCTCTACATGCAATTCCTCAAGCTGGAACATCGAGGGCCGATTCGCCGCCGCCCGTCGCCGCCCACGAGCAGCGCTCGGCGCACTCTACATGTATGACGGATTTAACGAACCTTGAAAATCACGTTTCTCGCGATGTTTACCGACGTCCGGGAGTGGACAGGACGAAAAAAGGAAGGGCTCGCCGGCCCGGGCCAGAGAGAGAGGGAGGGAGGTAGTAGCTTTACCGGGAAATTGAAGAGCTTAACGAGAATGTGCTCCCGGACCGAAAACCCTTCTTTTTATGTACGTGGCTCCCGCTGCTACTTCTTTCTCCGGCGACTCTGCGAGAGACCGGGGATAGTCCAAAGACCTTCTACTTCAATGGCTTTAATTAGCAAATGTACAAGCGCGACTGCCGCTGTACGGACGAGGTAGCACTGCCCGGGACAAAGACGCTGTTTTTTCATTGCCGAATTACCTTCTCGGCTTCCAGTTCGAGCTTTATTTGCCGCTAATTAATAAATGGCGAGGCGAATCCTTTCCGACGACTGCTTAAATGATTAGCGAAAGCCGGGACGAAAGTTGTAACTTTGGATTATTTTCAATTTTGCGCGTCGAACGAGCGATTTACCATCGGGGATAATGTAAATTGCGTGAGTCGGCAGTTCTATTGTGAAACATTATTTTCAGAGAGCCGTAAGTACAAGCCAATTTTGAGAACACGATCTTGCGATTATGTTTCGAGGGCGGGTTTGCAAAATATTCTATTCTCGGCTGAAAAATATTTAAAATCGCTAGGAATACGTTTTCCATTTCTGCACGAATCTTTGTAAAACACTTTTGTACAACGGAAACGATTTGCAAATTAAGCCGACTCTTAAAACGATCTCCATACGTTTCCAGCCGTTTTACATCCTTTGGACTGGCAATAAATATTTTATTTTGAGTTCCAGAATCTTTGATACGAAACCCGAAGTAATAAATAATAAAAAAGGTTGTTCAAAATGACCTCCTCCTACATACTAGTCCATTCTATTGCCAATTCGAAACGGTTCCCGTATAGCTTTAGCGTAGTTTTATTTCGCCGGCTCTCTTTTACGTCAAACAATAAAACGCCATGAATAACTATAATTTTTGCGAGTGGCTCGTGTTTCCAGGCGGACTTTAAAGCGAGAGCTCCCCGTTCGAAAGAGGGCTGTGCCGCCCCCTTCCCCCTCCCCCGTAAAATCCTCGAGGGCAAATTTTCGACTGATTTTTCGAAAGCCCAAAAGCGTCCTCCAGGCCGCACCAATAACCGTAGCCATTGAAAAACAAGCGCCGCGGCGAAGTTATTCGCGGAAGTTATCTCCGGCGGAGCGGAGCAGCCCTTTTCCCGACTGCATTGCGGAGCAAGCAGGAAAAGGAGCGCCTCTCTCTCTCTCTCTCTCTTTGGGACCTTTTATCGGATTTTCGTGATTCCTCCGCGACTTTGCCCTCCGCGATCTTCGGGAAAAAGGTCTCTCCTGCGATATTGGTCCTCCTGTTTCGGACGATAAAAGCATCGAAGATCGCGGGGCCCGCGCGACGTGAATTCAAAAGCAGGAACAACGAGACCGCCTCCTTCGTCTACGCGCTCCTATTCCGAGGGAGTTTAACGTAACGGTTAAACTCTCGAGTGTTGGCCGAAGGAGGGAAAGAGTAGGAGGTCAGATCGTAATCTCCCTCGGCATTGAGTCACGAAACGTAGCGTCGGTACGGTCACGAAAGTACGGATTCTTAATCCACCTGCCCCGAGAGCCATTACGTGTAAGCAGTCCGGCTCCTTTTTGTCTGGGGCCGAGATATATGGCGCGCCAATTTTCGCCTTCGACACCACGTTGTATTATATACTTTTTCTTGCTCTTGCCGAGTTGTTTCTCGGGCTAAATTGTGGGCGGGTACTGTCGAGTCGGCATCATTTTTCTTGCGATTGCTTTTTTAATCTCCACCTAAGAATTAACTCTGAAAATTGTACCTCCGGAGCGCGTACTCGAGCGCGTATTAACATTAAGTAAAAAGGTTACTTATTTCCTTCGCCTCGCGAATAATCTCGGATTTTTTTTTTTCATCGATTTCCACTCTCTTTAAAAGGGCCGACATTTGTTTTATTTTCCGCCATTTCCTCCGGCCGCCTCTGCGGGCTTTATAATTTACTTTCTTTTCTGCCTCTCCTCGAGAGCTTCCTTCCATTTCTTTTTCACACTCTCCTCTCTCACCGGCGGCGCTCCTCGGGCCGAGGACTACACGTAAATTCTTATCAGATCATCTTACCCTCGGAGGGAGAGAAACAGAGCGCGAGACCCGTCAAGGTAATTGAAACTCCACTCGAGCGAGTCTGGGTGTATAAAAATTAAAAAAATCGCAAGCGCGCACAGCACACACACACACACACCGCAGCGGCCGCGGAGCGGGAGAGGTTCCATGGGAAAAGTCTGTTTTCTAGAGCGGCGGATTTATCGCGGCCGATCGAGAGCTCTAGGCTGCAGCAGCAGCAGCAGCGGCGGCGGCGTACGCTCAGGAATCTCGAGCGCGTCTAACGAACGCTTTTAACGCGATTAAGTTAATTGCCCCTTTAATTAACACGAGCTGGCGGGTGTCTTGCGCTCTCTCTCTCTCTCTATATCCCTTTCTCTCTCTCTCTCGCGCAGCAGTACAAATATTTAATTACGGCGTCACACGTGCGGGGATTGTACAGGCGATCTCGTTCGTATTCCCGCTAAACGCGAGCCGCATGCGACGGAGCTCTCTCTCTCTCTCTCTCGCCGCGGCAATCAACACCTTCTCCGACATATCAACTTCGGGGACTCGACATTGTGTACCCGCAGCGCGAGGCCGACCGCAGCTCTTGCCCGAACTTGCGCCGATGAAGTCCACTGCCGGTATATATACTGCATGCACGCGATGCTGCTTGCTAGAAACCTCTCCGGACGGATCGTTTCTCCGCACGGCGATATCCCTGCTGCAATAATTATAAAGCGAATTGTTTAAACGATGGATCTCGGGGCGTGATACAGATTTTTTTAGAGCATGTTTTCTTAAATTTTATTAAATTTAATAAGCATGCCAACGCTGTAAGGGTTATTAATTTTTAGAGAAAGTTTGTCCTGAATTGTAAAACGCAAGTATAACGTATAATTTATTTTAAAGCAGGATGCATTAAATAATAAAAATGTTATATAATGTAACAGCAGTAATTTTATGATACAATGGGTTTTTAATGACCTTGATTCGTTGAGTGGATGATGGATTTATAACATAACGTCATTTTCAGGTAACTGGGGCATAAGCAGTTTCAAAATACCGCGCGGCTCATGCTCGTGAATTAATGCTCGTCCTAATTTCGTCTAGTGTGTCATTGGCGCTACAAGAAACACTAACTTGGCAGCAGAAAAAAAAGGAAGACGGCGACAAAGTAAGTGTGCATTAAGCGAATTTTTTCAGTCGCACGCGGAAATTGAGCGGTAGCTCGATGACTCGAAAAAAAAAAACACACGAGCGTCAATCATGAGGATTATTCGCGTCTGGGACCATTAGACTAATAAGCGTCGCGCGTTTTTTTAACGCAAATATATACCCGGGGCCGAAAAGCCGCGAGTGCATTGTCTGACGGTCGAATAATGCCCCGGGAACCGTGAAAAAATCTCTCTGAAACAATGCAACTTTTTCCCATTGTTGTCTGTCCTGCTACTTTTCCCTCTCTCTCTCTCTCTCTTCCTAAAAACGCGGAGAGTCGCGCGCGCGGACCGGCGGCGCTCCTCCACCCGTGGGCTCTCCTCCCTGAAAAACGGAGAAAAAACTCCTGGTCTAACACGTTCGGGTATTGAAAATGAGAATGAAACGGTCCGAGGCGGAAGGAGCAGCTCGCGGATGCGCGGAACAAAAAAGCCCGGGCGAACGCACTCGGGAGAGTGGAGAAAAGAGAGCTCGGCGAAAGGGTTGACTAGGAGGAAGAGCGAGAGAGAGAGAGAGAGAGGGGGGTAGAAGGCACTGACCACTGGGGGTAATTATTGTCGCTGTCGAGTAAAAGGTCTCACGCTTGGCGAGCCCTTCGCGTACGCACTTACTCCGAGAGAGAGAGAGAGAGATGAACAGGGCGACAATCGCGCTCCAGTCTCCGTGCACGCTGCGAGGAACCGGTCATTTTTCTGCAAGGATCTCTGCAGCGCCGGACCTTTCTGCGGACTCGCACCCTTCGCTCTCTCGCGCTCCATACGTGCCTCCTTGCTTTTCCCCTTTCGGAAACGACTCCGAGTTCATCTCGTGCAGAGAGAGAGAGACCCCACTCGGACTCTGCTCGGTGTACGGCGTATGTATATAGTATCGACGCTGCTATCGACACACGCTGGAAACGGGGTCGACCTTGCGAGAAGCTGCACACACGTACGCTCGTTATATACAGCTGCCGATGCACAGGAGCGTGTGCTCCTTTTCTTCGGGCTCGTTAGTTTCGGCGCACGAGGGAGAGACCTTCCTCCGCAGCGGCGGCGGCGGCGGCGGCGGCGGCGTCTATGGCGCTCTCGAGAATTAATCATGAGCAGGAAGGAATCCAGCTCGTTTCCGCGCCTGCTTATGAGGTAATGAGTCTGTGTGTTGAATTTACACGGAAAGCCCACCGGCTCCTCTTGCTCGCGCCGCGCCGAGTGTGTGCTTAACCGAGTTCTCTGCTTTATTAGATCAATTTCGGGGCTGCTTTTTGGGGAGGTAATGCATTTTTCGAGTTGCCGTTTGCCGAATGCGAGACAGTGTCTTTAATCAACCTCGCTCCTCAAAGGACTCGAAAGATTATTTTGTGTATTTGTTTGTTATATCGTAAAAGACTCTGCGTTTTTCTGAAATTTATATTTTAATTTAGCTACAAAATCTTTAATGTTTGTGCATGGAATTCTGCATTTAAATTACATTGCATTCGTCTGTTAAAAGGATCCTACGATGAAAAAGCTATTTGCATAAAATTCGCCGGGGCAAGCTTTTAAACTGTCAAATTCATACTATTCTGATCCAGAAATTCTCGGAAATATTTACTGAAATATTTTACAAGGGTATAAATTGTCTGTATGAAGTTCAGGAAGTTTTGGCTGACCCAGTTTTACACCATGAAGACAATGGTTGGAAGAATCGATTTTCTCCTTTACATCTGCTGAAAAATACGCTTTTTTACGTAAGCTCTCAAAATTTCATGGAGACAATTCGAAAAATGACGCGGAAGAAATTTGCTCGGTAAATTGTTAATTCTGGCATTAAAAATGCGTCATCGCACTAAAATTCTGTTTCAGTATATTCTAAAAGATTTTATTGAAATAAAATCTCCGTGAAACTATTTAATAAAATATTTTTCCATTTTTGTCATTCACTATTAGTATTTTTCAACATTCTTTTAAAGCTTCAAACATAAATATTAAATATGCGCAAATAACATAAATAATTTAAACGTAAATATCTATATACAAATAGTTTTGAATCTACGAATTTAGAAAATCGAGCAAGATCTTTACGCGAACGGTCCTCTATAAATAAAATTTTCATTCCCGCACGTTACAACAGACAGAATTTTAATCCCAAAGTATCTCGTCGCTAAAACCTCCCCGAAATCCGCCGATGCGCTAAAACGCGAACGTCGCGCCGTAGCACCGCCGCAGCCCGACGTCTTTTCGTTTAGTCGTCAAGCGATAAAGTCGAGCGCCGCCGCCGCCGCCGCCGCCGCCGCATCGCGGAGATTGCGCATTATACGCGCTGCAGTCGCCGACTAAGGACCTCGTGAAATTCAGCGGGATTACCGGCTGATTAGCTCGCTTGTATATTAGCGGACGTCGCATCGCGGCGAATTGGTCTCGCGCGCCCCGGCAATTCGAGCCTAGTCCCCCCCGCGCGGTGCGCCATTGGTCCGCGAGACGTTGGACCTCCGCGCGCGCCTTTATATTTAGGTTCGAGATGGCCCGGACATAAAATCTTTTTACGCCCGCCTTGTCGCACTGCCGGCTTTTTCGAAATTTATGTCGCGGGAAGACGGTTGACTTAGCGTGATTAGAGGGGACGCGGAGGCCAAGGAGGGGGGACGGAGAAAGTCTCCGCTCGGACTCTGTAGCTTCGCTATTCCCGGAGATCATTAATAAAAAAGTAATCCGAGATGTTACTTTGCTTCTCCTCGTATTTTTTTTTTTTTTTTTTTGCGACGAAAATTGCCTTTCGGCTAGTCATTAGATTCAACGAGTGTCCGACGATAAAGTTCAATCTTGCTTTTACTGCGAAGCGATTAAAATTTGATTTTTAGGCTAGATTTATGCGCTTCGATATTATCTTGGAAAATGAAGCCGGCAGTTATTAAAGATAAAAATAAAGCAAACTTTAATAATGCTTATCAAAGGGCATACCAAGATCCTTCATAAAAAGCCGAAAGTTTATTGTCGGTAATAAAAATTTCAATAAACTCGCCCCCAAACAATAGGTTCGCGAAGAGGCGGGCTAAAATAATTTCCTTAAAAAAAAACGTCGGGGGCCGAGCGACGGAAAAAGAAGTTTCCCGTTCGCTGCTGCAGCGACGGCGGCGGCGGCGGCGGCACGTATTACGTGCTTTAGCTCGCATCCGCCTTACATTCAATGTTCACTTTACATATTTACCAGAATCTTATAAGCAACGATCTTCAATTACTGTCCTCCTACGCCGCGCGCCACCGGGAGGAGGGTTCCTTCGAGCGCGCGCATCTCATTATAGCGTCGCTCTCCTCTCTCGGCTCGCGTCTTCCGAATTTACCGCGGCGTATAACCCGGGACACGAAAAAACTAAATTTAACAAAGTTGCCGCGAGAAGAATACAAAAGCCGCTCTGTGGCCTTATTACCGCCACTTGCCTGCCTCCCCGCTCCCTCCTTCCTTGCCCCCCTTCCGTCCTGTCTCCTCTTTTCCTTTTATCTCCATTCCGGATTCTGCACGAAACTTTTCATATCCCCCGTTGACGTCGCCCCGCAGTCGGAACGCCCTGCACCTTCTGCGACATGCCAGTCGACCTTAGCTCAGGATCGACCGTTTTCCTTATTTCAGAATCAAAAATTTCGAAAAAAAGCCTCGTTTTATTATTTTAGGACTCGGGTTTTAAATGTATATTTTACAAGTATCGGGATTAAAGCTTTGTATCGCGAGACGAGAGTTATTGCGAGGTTCCTGAAAAGCTCGAGAAGCAGAAACATTCTTACCCGCAAAATAGCAACAAAATACACCGGTGGCTTTCATTGTAATTTTTCGAATGAAACGGAGCTTTTTTTGTAAAAAAAAAAAAAAAAATCTTAATAGAAGGAGAGACCGAAAGCAAATACAAGAGGAGAGCGGTAATTTGCAGGAGGGAAAGCAGGTGCAAATGCAAAAGGCGGGGCGAAATAAAAGCAAAAGGGGCGAGACAAAAGTCAAAAGATAAGAAAAACGCAGCGACTACACAGCGACTCCGAATGCAGCCTGCGTCGGAAGAAAGAAAAGCAAGAAGGGTCCGCGGGCGTTCCCCGGAGAAGGCACGACGAGCGGAGCGCGCGAGAAAGGGAGCAAAAGGAAATAAGGGCGAGTGAATCGACGCCAACTACGTATAGCTACTACATTGTCGGAGGGAAGAGAGACACGTGCTTCTCCGGGCCTTCCAATCGACGGCCCTCGCCCGACTATATACTTATATACATTCAGCCCGATAATATCGCCGCGTTTTTACTCCCTCGATAAAGGTTAAGAATCGAAAGTTCTCCGAGAGAGCGCGACGGGAAAAGGAGATCATCGCTTCTCGGCGACTTTGCAGGAGCCGAGAGAGCGGCGTACTAAGCCCCGCTAACAAACTTTCGGCCGTTCCTCTTTTTTTCACTTCGACTCGGCCTTTTCTTCCCCCGCGATAATCCCGCCCTTTGCCCTCTCCATTAGGGAGAAATATGTACGGGCGGCGGAAAAATCGCGCGCGAGAGAGAGAGAGAGAGAGAGAGAGGTCGCGATATTTACACGCGGCAGCAGCCTCGTGTCTGCGCATTACATTGACAAAGCGCGACGAGACGAGGGAGAGACGACCGCGAACTGTTGCGCCGCGCAATCTCGGAAGACTGCCGCTCTCGCCGTTGTTTTTTCCTCGGGAGGGACGGCAGGTGTTTTATCCCCGTCTGGTTTACGGCCAAGAGAGAGCCGCCGCCTGCTATATTCTTCCCTTTGTCCGAAATGAGTTTTACGATCGGGGATTACAACGTGTCAGTGGATGCACGAGCGCCGCGGAGCACACGTGAATTCAATCGCACGAGAAATTTTTATGACTTGCTCGGCTCCTCCGCCCGAGATATATATATACCCGCCGCGATCCGCCGCCGCCGCCTCGTTTTCGGAGCTTTTTTCCCCGTGGGTTTTATATGCGCGAAGGGAAGCGAGAGTATCGAAGGTCTCGTTTTCCGCCCTTGTAAATTATGTTTTAATGCCGGAGAAATTTCGAATATTTGATGTAATGGATTTTGGCCTGTATGTATACCGTACATTGATTTCTGAATGATTGCGATGCAGTTCCGATGAGTTTTGATTAATTTCAACTATGTGAATAATCAATAAGCTAAAATAGGAATTAAAGGGGGCTGCATTTAGTCTACCGTATTAAGCGCTGTTTGCAAAATATTATCCTTGGTATTGGCGATTTCGTAATATATCTAAAGCTATTTATTCAACGGCAATATAACCGAATCATTTGATTAATAGTAATTAGCAATGCTATTATAAGCTTCAGGAACTACTCGGCAACAAATGGAGCGATTTTTCAGTCTAACAAATGAATTTATTTAAAAAAAAAAAAAAAAAACTTGTTACATATTGCTCGCAATAAGTCGAGAGCGCGCGAGACAACTAATTATAACAAGGAAAAGTAATTGAACTCTATTACGAGGCGGCCGTAAATAATAAAACAATTTATAATTCCATAAAGTGCCGGGGCGCCATTTAAGCCCCGGTGATATTTAACGCGCATATAACGGTTCTTTGTTTAGAACTTTTCATTAGGCTAAAATTATCCGTAATTGCCCAGGCATCATTCGGCCCCGCGGTGTCCGCTTGCACGTCGCTTTTTTTCCGCGGCGTCGCGCGCATGCAGAAAAAGCACACAGCCAATTTGCGGAGAGAGAGAGAGAGAGAGAGAGCCGTTCCTCGGCCGCAGCTCGGCGCGCTACAACGAGCCACGAAGGCATTACGAGAGTCGGCTCTCGCATCGAACGCGGACGCGTTAAACAACGTAACGAAGCTTGAGGCGCGCGTAAATTAACGAGCACGTGTCAACACGGAGCTCTCGCGGCGGGGAATATATCGCGAGAGAGAGAGAGCGGCGCGCGCACCGGAAACCAGGCTAAAACGACTCGCTTCCAAGATTCGCTCGCGCGAGAGAGAGAGAGATGATCTGCGGGACGGTCTCGAGAGCTATTGCCAGAGCGAGCTGATGCCGAGTGCCAATGCGAATAATTTTGGCAGGCGACCGGCCCGGCTCTTCCTTCCGAGGCGTCCTATCCGACTCTCTCTCTCTCCCTCATTAAACTATTTATAGGGGCCTGCGACGAGCGAACGAAGCAACGAGTGACGCGGACACGGGCCAGATGAAGTTGCCCGACGCGAGCTTATGCTTGGCCGCTGCCTGGCTCTTTTGATATTTACTCGCGCGGCGACGTGTCATCGAGCCCGTAGATTCGGGGAGCAATTATCGGGCTAAGGGGATCTGGTGGCGGAAGGGATTCTCGGGGAAAACTTGGCTGTTTCGTGTTTATATATTTATGGACATTGGCCGAACAGTGTACCGAGGAATTTTGGTTCTGTCGCGCGGACGATTTTTTTTCAAAATATTAGTTTTTTTAATGTTTACGCGTTGAGCAACCCGAATTTACAAATCTTGGCAGCCGGCGAGGTTGTTCAAGCCAATGTTTGCTTCGTTTGCGGGAGATTCAAAGTTATTAAATATAGAGAAACGTTCCAAATTAATCATACCGAAAATATTCTTAAGCTTCGCAGCTGAAAATTTTAACCGGAGAGTAATGCAAAAAATAAATAATCTCTCAAACTTACTGTTGACATTGGTTTATTTTTATTGAGATTTCTGTACCTTTTTTTTTAATTAACTCAATTTTTAGTTATTATAAATGAAAACGGTTTCACAAGTTCTTATATATTTAATAGAAGTATAAATCAAATTAAATTAAAAAATAACTTCTTAAGCCTGTAATACTTCAGAAACATATAACTACGTTAATTTATTATTTATTAGAAATGGATTCCCACAGTAATCGAACATGAATTATGCAGTAAATCGCGAAGTAAACATTCTATAAATACGAAATCCCCATTAAATCCGCTGCTGGCGGCAATCATCGACTGAACGAAGCCCCTGTCTACTCCAAGGTCCTCCACTTGAAAAAAAATAGTATATGAAAAATTGTTACCAAGTATAACATCGCTAACCAGCAGAGCTCTCTCAATCGACGGCGCTCTCGCTCTCTGATTTCAGCGAGCACAACGACGCGAGAATCGGATACACTCCAGACGCACGGATAGACAGTCGAGCTATATAAACCAATTAAGGTCTGACCCAGATAGTTTCCCTTCCCGGGGCCGAGAGGCAGATGAAAGCGCGAGAGAGAGGATAGACGCAGCAGAAACTGGCGAGAGGCTCGAGGTATGTGTGTGTATGCGTGCACAGAACTTCGCTGGATGACTACGTAAATATTGGAATATTACGGATGATCCTCTCGGAAGCGTCAATTATTACTGCCTTCAAGACGCTTCTTGCCTGTGTATACGCGCGCTTTGTATTTGTCTCGGGTCGGGTTGCAATGCGGCTTGCGCGAATGCGCTCATGGAAAATTCCGGCTTGTTGAGTACGTGCTTTTTTGGAAACTAGGTTTTCGAGGCTAAGAATTTTGATTCTAGGTGATGTTTTTATATAGTAAAATCAACATTTGCTTTGAATGCACCTAATACATCGATTTAAGCTACAAAGTTAAAAATTTGTAATTTTAATATCTATTCAGCATGACTGAGCTATACAGCTCTACGTATTTGGTTTGTGATAATTGTATTAATTTTACTTTTTCTACTTTTTCTATTAGTAAATAAACTTTTTCTGTTTTTCTAGAACAAAGTACTTTTCGAAAATTTCCGAAATTCCGTGACCCAAATGTAAGAAAGTCCCCTTGAAAATAGAATAAAAAGCAGTGAAATATTATTCTAGTCGTTCTTAACAATCTTTAGTTCTCAAATGTTCTCAAACAAAGAAGTCAAGACTATTGGTAGTTTCTTTTTTAAAATAGAAAATAGCGAATGAAACCAACGTTTCGATTTCGCGTTAGATTCGATTGCAAGTCTAAACTTGGAATCCTCTTAAATTGCTTCTCTGCAAAATTTACTTTTGAACTGAAGCGAAGCCTGCTCAATAAAGGAGCCAGATAAATCGAGAAAGAAGAACAGAAATGAAAGTCCCGCACGAAAATTCGACAGACGATATTAACCCTGAACCTTCCTCCCCTCTCCTTGAGTTATTTACGGAAAAGCGTGTATTTTGGCCGAGTCAACTCGACTTTCCGTATCAGACGCGGATAAGAAGTTCGGAACACACACTCGACTAACGAAAAATCGGTTAAAGAAGCGCAGTACCTCCGGCGCATCTCCGGCATTTCTGATATTTCCCGAGGAGGAATCGGGTTTCCGCGTCTCTCTTTGCCCTGCGTCAATTTTATTCGCTTGTAAGTACACCGATAGTTCTTTGAAAGCCTATGATAAAGCCTTTTACTTCTCATCTACTTTGTGCCAGTCTCTTTGTCGTTTTCAATATTCTTACAGTTTTATTGATGGGTTCAAACGTACTAGTACGCAATTTTTACCGAATAACGTTATAAGACAAGCTTCTATGTTGTAAAAGCTAAAAGTGGATAAAAGCAGGTCTTTCTGTTGCGCTTTTCTTAATACGCTTCCTATCGCGTGCATCCGTCAATTGCAATAATCGTTTTAATTTCAAGTCTCAGTTAGTTTAATATTATTTTATAAAAACTGTATAAAAGACCATCAGCTTTCCATATTTGCGCACGCAAACAATGTTTCTTTAACATTAACCCAGAATTTACGCAGCAACGTGTTCGTCAGAGTTTATACCCCACCGGAAGATCTATTTCCACGCGGCAATAAATTAAGGGAACTCGCGATTACGTTCGAATTTGCTTTTCGATTTGTTCGACCGGAGAGCGCGCGTTTCTCTATTCTCGCGTCTGCGATCGTGCTCTCGCCAGCGGAGTCTTCGAAAGGACAGCATAAATCACCGACATATTTACGGTACAAGACGCGCGGGCCTCCATATGCAAGCCAGGCAACACGAAACTGCACCGCGGCGGCTATCCGCCTTAGAAAAGTTATAAGGCTCGCCGAGCTCTTCTCTCTCTCTCTCTCTCTTTCTCCGGCGAGCTGAAATTATTGCCCGAGCGAGAGCAGGAGAACTTTCATTGGCCCGACAGGCCTAATGATTCCGCGGGATATAGTTTATGGCGGCAGCAGCCCAGTTCTTCCCCGCGGGGCTATTTTCGCGCCGCTCTCCGCGTCAATGGCCGAGATTTCGATGCCGACTATAAGGGATTAATATAATGGGCCAAGCGCGGAGAGAGATCGCCGAGATGTAACATTTAATTTATGCTAATGCACACCGCGCGCGTACACCGAGCGGCGAACTTTATCCCACCCCCCACTCCCCCCTCCCGCCGTCTGTTTTCGTACGTCTCATTATCGCGGATTTATTAAAATGGTAATGCGCTTATTACGAAGGTAAGCGGACCAGCCTCCAATTAACGTCGGATCATCGATTTCGAGAGCCTCGCGGAGAAACTCGGCTCCCGATAAATCCCGATGTTCGGTTAGGTAAGAAGGCACCGGAATTCAATTTCGCCCCCCCGAGACGCGAAAATAGGCGCAGCAGAGCACACGGTCCCCCGCAAAATTTTCATAACAAACGCCTATAAAGAAAGTCGCTGATTTTAACGCAATCTCGTATTCCGCGTGTATACGTAAGAACGAACAGAGAGAGAGAGAGGGAGGGAGGGTATAAAAGGACACGTAGAAACCTAACCTCTTTACGGATTTTCCCGAGGAGAACGGCGTGTCCTACGCTCGCAGCATGATGCATGTAAGGTCCTCTCGCGGGATTCAGATTGCGCGGAGAGCGAGACCTGCGAGGAATTGTGATAACGGCACTTGACTTTCATCGGGCGGTACGGTTATGTTTTTGATTTATTTTCCGAGTCCGCGCTCTCGACAATGGCCGCCTTATGGCTTTATAATCGCGCGCGGCGGCGGGAAAAATTTTTGCGCGATAATAAACCCGATAACGCCGGGCGGAGAGCCGCGATAAAGCCCCGTAGATGTAATCTTTCACTTTACAGTTTAGCGGAGTGACTTCTTGAAAATTGCGAAAATCACCTTCCTCCATTGGCTTTGGCGACGCGGACGTCTCTCCGGCTCTCCGTCTCCTCCTTCTGCGGGCTGCAAGAGGAATTGGTTCGCGCTGTATATATCAAAAGGGAAGGGTAATGGTATTCCATTAGTGTCAACTCATCTGGGATATAAAGCTGAAACAACGAGTCTACTCCCGAGCTCTTCATCTTCTCCTCCCTTTTCTCACTCTCGTTCCGTTTCATTTTTTTTTACCTCTCGCCGTCCTGGCCGTACTCTTCGGTTAGCCGCGCGCCGTAGTGCGCGCTTCTCTCGCGAAAGTCCATAAAAGAAAATTTTTCAAATTAGTTTTTCATATTACCGCTGGTGAATTTATTAAAGTGTATTCTCGGCAATCCTAAATCTCGCTGTTCGGCATTTATTACTTTTTTAATTATTATTATAGGCGATCACCCTTTTATCCAACTAATTTTTAAGCAAATATTTGCTCCTCTGACTTTACATCTGCAAACGAGGAAGGAGGAAGCATTTATTACGGCGATATTACAAAATCGAATTACGGCGGCAAAATGGAATCCCGGAAACAAAGCCCCGGTAAAAGCTCTGGCCCGCCGCGAACCTTGCAGGCACGATATTTTATTAGCTAATCACGTCGCCCCGCTGCGGCAGGATACAAAGGGAGAGGAGCCCTGCAATACTAATTACAAAGGACTCAAGGAAAAGCTTTCTCCCCCGGCGTCTTCGCTCCGTCCAAGCGGAAGGAAATCGGGCCGGCGTATAGGTTGAAAGAAAAGCCGAAGCAGATCTCTCGCGCAGCGAGAACAAAGAGTTGACCCCCCCGCCGTGTGTCGCTGCACGTATACACACGGAGAAGGAGAAAGCAGCGCGCGTCCGGAACTATATACCGCGGAGTCAGGGGTCGCTCTCGCGCTGAGAAAGGAAGGCGAGCTTGCAAAGCACCCCTCCGCCCCTCTCACTCTCTCTCTCTCTCCCCGCCGACACGCCCAGCATCGTTACCTCAAACAACCTCGCTATCTTTTATTTATATCATTAGTATACGAAAGTTAGGAGAGCGACGCGCGAGCTTCGGCCCCGAAGGACTCATAAGGGCGGCGCGTTTCGGCAAATTACGCCATTTATACAAAAACCGCCTGTCGCTGGGGCCTTCCTACGAGCGAGCGAGCGAGCGAGCGACGACGCAAGCTGGTGTGCGCGCGCGCCGCGGTCAAGACACACGCTCGCAACCAGGGATATTGCTACAGTCTCGTTATCCAGTTCGAGAGGGCCGGGATGATGAAAAAGTATAAGCCGCCTTCGATTTCTTTCTTTTTTTTTTTCTCGAAGGGCCAATCGAAGTGTGCGAATCGGCGGATTATGCGTCGTCATTGTGCTTGGGTTTGCGATAGAAGAGCGCGAGCTTGCCATTTGGAGGAGGGTTGGCGCTCGAATTGGTTGATGGATGCTTTTTCGACTTGCAAATTTGCGAGTTCTTTTTGTTGAACGAGCAGGAGTATCGTTTAATATCTTACTTTTAGATCTCGCAGATTAATGAACGATGTGCGAGATTATGAAACATTATTTTTTGAAAATGGTCTACGCGGTAAAAATCTAAAATGTTTTATTTGACGTGTTGCAAGCTATGAGAGCAGTATATTTTAGTAAATGGCTTTACCAGCTTTTTTAGCAGAAAATTCCGTATTCGAATTCAATAAAATTTGAAACGCGTATTCTAAATTTAATGTGAAAGCGGTTATTATTGTCTCTTTTCTATTACGAATATTTTAGGTTTTTTAGTTAAACAATAAACTCAAACGGCATTTCAAATGTATCGAGTGGCTTTAATTAAAAAACTACCTATTAACAATGTACAAATTGTCGGTTAAATTATATATAAACGTAAAAGTGTTACATATACTATATGTAACTTTATTTGCATAAAGCTATTAAACTTGCAATTTGTGGCACGAAGGAGTTTATTATATTTTTTTTAATTTAAAGACCTAGAAATGTGAAAAAGACGTCTAATTTTTTTAAATATCTGTAAAAGTGTAACTCGTTAAAATTCTTATGAATTTTAAGAAACTTCAAGCATGAATAGTATTATCAGTATGCAAATTTTATACATTTTAGACTATAAGCTATACTTGTTTTAACAAACTTTAAAACTTATGTATTTCTGATGGGTATCTAATTTACATATATGTCTAGCTTAATTAAGCAAGGAACTGTATTCAATGAAAACTAGTCAGATAATACAAAGGGAGTAAGAGACTCGAGTCGTAACTTGTTAAATGATCATTTTGAAGGACACCTTCATTCAAGAAAACAAAAATCTTCAACGGATTATTTTTCAACTTTTGCGAAGACAGAATTTTGGTACTGAAATTTGAAATAACTTTGAAGGTTTGCGAGATAAATATATATTTTCAAAATTCAAAAATCGAAATGTTTAAAAAAATTCTTTCTTTTCCAATAAAACTGAGCCAAGCAATTAAATAACCCAAAAAAGTTGACTATTCTTCCACCATCGAACGTCCATAAAAGCCTTTTTACATCATCCGAAATTCCGCAGCTTTATCTCCCGAAATTCGAGAAAATTCTCAAAACTCCGCTGTACTTCCGTCGGACGATAAATTTTTAGCGTCAATCGGGCAGCGAGTTACGTGCCTCACCCTCCCCCCCCGCGTAAATAAGTTCTTATCAATGTCAGTCGAAGGCGTTGGTCTAGATCAATAATGAAACAAGTTTTATATCTCGAAAGATAGAGAGAAAGGCCGTTCGCGTAAAGTTCGCCCGGTCCGCCGAGCAATAGCGAGGGCGTTTTACGCTTCTGTTTTTCCGGCAATTTTCCGGGCGCGCGAATAAAACCCGGCGGAATGCGCGGCTCGGAAAAGAGCACGGAGAGGGGGC